>JAOCZM010000197.1:600000-846928 GCA_026122235.1 Vinca minor
GTCTATATATTTTAGACCTTGATATGCCAATTTTAAACATAAATACCAAAAGGATTAAGACTAATGATTCTAATCCGACATACCTCTGGCATTGTCGCTTAGGCCACATAAACGAAGATCGCATATCCAAACTCCATAAAGATGGGCTATTAGAATCATTTGACTTCGAGTCTTATGATCGATGCGAATCTTGTTTATTGGGTAAGATGACATCATCACCTTTCACTAAGCTAGGTGAGAGAGCTGATGATATATTAGGACTAATACATAGTGATGTATGTGGCCCTTTTAATATACATGCAAGGGGTGGTTACCTCTACTTCATTACCTTTACTGATGACTTCAGTAGGTATGGATATGTGTTCTTGATGAAACACAAATCCGAAGCATTTGCTAAGTTTAAAGAGTTTAAACTTGAAGTAGAAAACCAACTTGGCAAGAGTATTAAGATTCTTCGATCCGATCGAGGAGGAGAATACTTGAGTCAAGAATTTCGTGACTATCTAAAAAGCTTGTGGAATCGTTTCACAACTTTCTCCTCCAGCTACTCCACAATGGAATGGTGTATTCGAAAGGAGGAACAGAACCTTATTAGATATGGTTCGTTCTATGATGAGTCACACGAGCTCGCCCAATTCCTTTTGGGGACACGCACTAGAGACAACGACTTTAACACTTAACGCGTTCCATCTAAATCGGTTGCAAAGACACCATACGAGTTATGGATCGGGAAGCATCGGTTTGTCTTTCCTCAAGATTTAGGGGTGTGAAGCGTTTGTGAAACGCTTCGACTTCGATAAGTCGGCTCCGAAATCTGAAAAGTGCATATTTCTAGGTTATCCTAAGGAAACTAAAGGATACTACTTTTATATCCCTAACGAGAACAAAGTGTTTGTTGCTCGCACGGGAGTCTTTCTAGAAAAAGAATTTGTTTCTAGAAACACAAGTGGGAGTAGCGTAGAACTTACTGAAGTTCCAGACTCTCAAACTAGCACTAATGATGAGATGGAAATTGAACGAGACTCCACAAGTTGTTGTGCAGCGAGGTGCCACAAAGCGGTTGTGCGGCCAAAGCACTCGATTCAAGAAACACAAGAATTGCGTAGAGTGCGGTAGAGTTCAGTCGTCCACCTCCCAGGGAAAAAATTTGGATTTTTCATAACGAACATGGTGATGTTATGTTTGTGGATCACGATGAACCTTCAACCTACAAACGAGGCAATTAATAGCCCAAAGTTCGAGAAATGGCTTGAGGCCATGAGATCTGAAATGGACTCCATGTACACAAACCAAGTCTGGATTTTGGTTGATCCACCTGAAGGGGTAACTCCCATAGGGTGCAAATGGGTTTTTAAGATTAAAACCGACATGGAAGGGAATGTACAAACGTACAAGGCGGCTGAGTCGCGAAAGGTTTCAAACAAATTCATGGTATTGACTATGATGAGACTTTTTCCCCGTAGTTATGTTCAAATCCATTCAGATTTTGCTTGCTATTGCGACTTACTATGACTACGAAATCGGCAAATGGATGTCAAAACCGCTTTCCTTAATGGAAAACTTGATGAGGATGTGTATATGACACGACTGAAGGTTTTGTCACTCCAGAGAATGCTTTGGAAAAGTATGTAAGCTTCAGAGATCCATTTATGGACTCAAGCGAAGCTTCTGAAAGCTGGAACATCCGTTTTAATGATGCCGTCCAGTGAGTTTGGCTTCATTAGAAATGAGGATGAGCCTTGTGTTTACAAAAAGGTTAGTGGAAGATCAATTGTATTCCTGGTTTTGTATGTAGATGACATACTACTCATTGGAAACGACATACCAACCTTAAAAGTCTGCAGAAAGGCTTGGTTGAGTACGTGTTTCTCTATGAAAGACTTAGGCGAAGCCTGACTATATTCGGGGAGTCAAGATCTATAGAGATAGATCCAGGGAGACTCATTGGCCTAAGTCGAGTACATAAATAGACAAGGTGCTAAAGCGGTTTAGCATGCAAGAGTCTAAGAAAGGACTTTGTCCTATGGCACATGGTACTCGTTTGCAGTCGAAGGAACAGTGTTCTAAAACGCCCTGCCGAATTAGAACGCATCAAAGAGATTCCTTATGCTTCGCCATAGGATCAATCATGTACGCCATGATATGTACTCGCCCTGGATGTCTCGTTTGCCTTAAGCATTACGAGCGGGATACCCGATCTAATTACGGTGAACGTCCATGGATCTCGAGTCAAGAATATCCTCAAGTACTTACGAAGGACTAAGGATACATTCTTGATTTATGGAGGGCGGATGAGCTCGTTGTAGCTGGGTTACACCGATGCTAGTTTCCAAACCGAGCGAGAGATGATTTCCGATCGCAATCGGGATATGTGTTTAACTTGAATGGAAGTGCTTTGTGGTGGCGCGATTCAAAGCAATCAACCATAGCAGATTCTACGACAGAGGTCGAGTACATAGCGAGCTTGTGAAGCGGCTAAGGAGGCGATTTGGATCGGGAAATTTATTTCCGACCTCGATGTGGTTCCTAGTATTGCGAACCCGATAGACCTCTATTGTGACAACAATGGGGCTATTTCACAATCTAGGGAACCTAGATCTCACCGGAGGTCCAAACATGTACTACGGCGATTTCACCTAATCCGCGAGATTATAGAGAGAGGTGATGTGCATATATGTAGAGTAGATTCGGCGGGACAATGTCGCCGATCCACTCGACGAAGCCACTGTCGCAGCAGCGAGCATGATCGTCACACTAGCTCCTTGGGTATCCGATATCCGGAGGATCGATCTTTAGAGACAGATCATTAGTATGCCCCTAAAGACCATTTATTGTAATTTGGGTCTTTAGTGCAAGTGGGGAGATTATTGTACCAGTATTTAATGTAATTTTCATTTTGATGAATAAAAGGCAATTAATTCCAGCATTATTCATTATGTTTATGCGTTCTTAACAACATAAATAAATAATATGTCCTTAGAATAGTATTTATAATTGTTATGAGATACTATTTTGAAACGTCCCCTAGTCGAACATTATTTTGGAATCTTCGAGGACAATAATAATGCGCAAGACTAGTATGTGCAGCTGATTGATATAAGATATCGGATCGTCACATAGGTATATATGATTAGAGAATCATTATACTTTGGGACGAGACTCGACATGAGAAACACACCATGGGTTGTTATATAATAGTCAACGGTGTTTCTCAAAAATTTTTGACTCAGGTTGTATATGAGATCCTTCGACTTGAGGTCTCACAAGAGTTCTTGCATGGCTAGTGTTATGCTTTGATAATGTTAAACGCTATCCCAGTAATCGGGTGAGCAATAAAGGCATTTATTGGGTATATCACGAATCTTGTTCGGGATGAGTGGGATGCGAAAAGGATTTGTCCCTCCTATATAGCGGGAGAGCGATATCTTGGGCCCCTTGATGGAGTCCCGACTAATTCATGGCCATGAACAAGTGAATCAATATATGATATTTATGTCATTTGATTAGTCTACTCGTGAATCAAGAAACTAAAAGATTGGACAATACAAGTGTGACTTTTTCCATGACTTGTGTTCAATCTAGATATCAAGGACAAAAGGATTTAACTACAAATGTCAAATGTTGTGATTATGATAAATCACCGGGATATTTATGAATTGGGGGTAATGATGCGTTGCTAGATACCTCTCATTACTCGTGACATATGATGTCACGGCCAACGTCATAGATACCTCTTGGGTCGCACTCATAGATCAACTGGATTGGGCTTGTTGGAGTACATTTAATCTAAGGTGCGCCAATTCGATTGGGCGGGGCCGGGCTTCGGGCCGGGCCGGGATGGGATTGGATTGGGCCCTTAATCGGGTTGGGCCGACCAATATGATTGGGCCGACCGACCCGTTTTGGACCGACCTTATGGCTGGAAAATTGGACACATATTTTCAGCTCATATGTCTCTTATCTAGAGGTTAAAGGAGTGGAGAAAGTGGAGGAGTGGTTTCCTCCATGATCTCCCTCTTTCCCCTTTATCTCTCCCCACTCTCTCTTGATAGACTAAGGGAAAAAATACTGATTTTTCCCATTGAGATTAATCAGTTTTTCTCCAGCTTTTGAAGCTTAGAGAGGAGAGAGAAAAGTGAGTTTTTAGAGAGAAAAGAAAAGATAGATTTCTAGACTTGTTTTCTAGCTTTTTGCTAATAGGAAATAAGTTAGAAATCCTGTATCTTATTCTTCTGATAAGGTCTGAAATACATACTCCATTGAAGAGTGTCTTCAAAGCTTCTACAAGGCGTTGGCTAGCACCAAGCAGTAGAAGACCATCCCCGGAAGATCGAGTGGATACTGGGAGAGACGGAGCCTGCATTGTGGTGTTCCGTTCGTGACAACATACCGCTGAAAGCGTTTCAGCCATTCTAGCATCAATATAAGGTAAAACACTATCCCATAGTCATAGGTTCTTACTCGTGGATGATCCTGGTAGAGGCGGGTCAAGTTTTATTCCGCTGCGCATTTATGTGTGACCCGGTTATTCCTCTAACAGAAAAATCTCAGGATGTTCTTCTCTCTCTCTCTCTCTCTCTAACACACTTTCAAGAATATTAAAGAGTAAAAAATTATTTTTCTCAACTCTCTTTTTCCGGCATTGTTCTTTGTCCACTCTATATCACCGATGCTCCCAAAGATCGTCTTCAAGGTTAGACATACTCGTGATTAGCACCAGAGGCTCGACGAACAAGTGCAAGGTTGATTGTGTGGATAACGGTAGAGACGGGAGTTTGATGCACTGCCGTTGGTGATTAAAATTAGCAAAATCCGGGTAGATTTTTTGCTATTTCGGTTAACATAAAGGTAATATTCCTATTCACAAGGTACTGGTTCTTTCTCTTGAAAATATCCTGTAAAGGAACGGAATCTCATTTATTTTTCGCTGCAATTTTGTGGGGATTCTAAATTTCTTCCTTTTAGTGGTATCAGAGCCTATCACGAGAACCCACATATTTTGATTATGTGTTATCGTGATTTTAGTAGTCGGATAAAGCATGTCATATGATGTTTTTACCTTTGAACAACCTCTGGAAAGTCATTTAAGTGTTAAAAGAATCCCGAAACGAATTGTTTGCTCGTGTTTTGGTTGTTTCCGGATTTCTGGAAAAGGTTCGGTCGACCGAAAAAATGGGATTTTGCTATTGCCTATAATTCGGTCGACCGAGACTATTTTTTGGGGCGGTCGATCGGAAGTGTTGTGGGTCGACCGAGGTTGCCTATGTTTACACTGTTTTGGTTTATGCCTTTATCGCGGTCGACCGATGTATGGCCTGGGTTGACCGGTCAGGGGCAGGAAGTGTATATTTGTGTTTTTTTAGCATAATTGTCATGTTATTTGAGCATGGTGAATAGTAATAGTCCATGACCAATGATTTTATTATAATACGGGCATGCATGTCGTGCCTTATCTCTTTATTCCTTTTGTAATTTAATCTCGAATGTAACTCGAGAATTCTTTCCGATTATGTAAAAGTATAGAATAGAATTTTATATTTTGAATATGTAACAAGTGATGAAGAAAAGCGTCCATTAGATGGAGGAAATCACAAAGAGGTGGAAGACAATAGATATGATTCATTGTTTTTAACTTTAGATCGACTTAGGATTTTCCGATGGCTCAGAAAAATCCGAATAAGGGCTATTACTATGTCATGAGTTTATTTATTGTTTTATGTATTTAGCATAAGATGCCTATTGCATGATTTACCTCTTTTATAGCATGTAATTCAGTCGTATAATCAGATTTACACCATTTGGTGAGACCATTAAATCCATCAATTTTTAACATATTAAGTCGATGCCTTCCAAGATTTACCCTAGTCAAGGCTTAGATCGACAGTAATGTGAACTTGCGAGTGCAATAAGCGCCTGTCTATTCGGGTGAGGCGTGAATGATAAGTTAGTGACATCCGCTGGTACAATCTTGGGTCATACTTAACCGTATTACCTCAATCGTTGAGAATCTAGAGGAAAATGGTTTAGATGTGCATTAATGTACTAAGGGTAATTGTTACATACTTAACCAACAAATTGGTATAATTGATGTGATTAGAAAATGTTTCTTACCTAAACAACCGTTCTTGAGTATAGTAGCCAAAGCTTCCTTGAGAATGGTTATAATGGATCTTGGGCTACTAGAAAGTTTTGAACATTCCGAATGAATACTTGAGGGTTATTCTTTTGAAGAAAATAGTGGGAGAATCATTAAATAAAGTCCTATTAAACATTTTCAAATATGACAACTAAAATTTTGCAAACTCTTCTCTATAGATATAATGGAAAATGTAATCGTTGCATCAAACTCTTTATCAATGCTATCCTTCCTTGAGAAGGAAAAACCGACTGAGGAAATTTCTTTGACTAGTACAAGAACTTGGGAATCGTTCTCAAGCACGAGAAGAAGATATATGTTCTCGAAAATCCTATTACTGAACAACCAGGCAATGGCATTCGACCGCTGAAAGAAATGCTTATCGTAAGCACTTAGATGATGCATTAGATGTTTCAAGTCTTATGTTGGTGACCATGAACTCTGAGCTTCAAAAGAAACACGAGGAAATGGGAGCTTTTGACATGAGTAATCATCTAAGGAAACTCTTTCAAGGTTAAGCTTGCCATGAGAGATTTGATCTGTCGAAGTCTCTGTTTCAGTGCAAAATGGCAGAGGGAACATCGTCGGAACTCACATTCTGAAGATGATAGACTATATTGTGAGCCTTGAAAGACTGGGATTTCCTCTTGGCCATGAGTTATCCACTGACTTGATTCTAAAGGCCAGCCTTCGGGCAAACCCAGTCGTTTTGGGAAAGCACTGAAAGCCAAGGGCGTTGTAGCTAAGGATGGAATTTGTTTCCATTGTGGAGGGAAAAGACACTGGAAAAGAAAATGCCCAAGTTATCTTGCTTAAAAAGCTTGGAAAGTGAGCAAATGTTGCTTTTGACTCAGGTATTTATGTTATTGAGATCAATCTGTCTACTACTACTTCCTCATGGATATTAGATACCGGATGTGGTTCTCGCATTTATATGACTGTGCATGGGCTACAAATGAGTAAGGAGCTGGCAAAGGGCAAAGTGGACCTACGTGTTGGCAATGGAGCTAGAGTTGTTGCATTAGTTGTAGGAACATTTATTCTTAGTTTTGTATCCGGAATTTTTCTGGAATTAGACAATTGCCTTTATGTACCCACTTTAACTAAAAATATTATTTCGATCTCTCGTTTGGACAAGATGGGTTTTGATATTCATATTAAAAACCAACGAATGTCATTATCGTTAAATGAAATCTTTTATTGTAGTGCTACTTTGGTGAACATTTTATATTTGTTAGACCTTGATTCACAGGTTTATAACATAAATTCAAAGAGGATAAAAACTAAAGAGTCTAATCTTACATACCTCCAGCATTATCGCTTAGGTTATATAAATGAGAACTGAATTTCCAAACTCCATAAAGATGGTATTGAAGTTTACATTTGATATAGGTGCTCTATTAGATTGGGCATGCTCAACTGGATTGGGCGTTCGGTTGGATT
Source organism: Vinca minor (assembly GCA_026122235.1). Lineage (NCBI taxonomy): Eukaryota > Viridiplantae > Streptophyta > Magnoliopsida > Gentianales > Apocynaceae > Vinca > Vinca minor. Next base: position 607,580 of record JAOCZM010000197.1, read on the forward strand.
TGGCAGAATTGGACCCGGTTGGATCGGAACCAGTCGACTGAATCAGTTGGACCATGTCAAAACCGGCACATCTCTTGTGTGTGCGAGAGAGAGAGAGAGAGAGAGAGAGAGAGAGAGAAAAGAGTAGTGGGGAGAGATAGGTGTGAGTGGGGAGTTAGTGGGTGGTTCCACTAACACCACATCATGAAATGTTCATCCCTCACACAATTCACTCACATTCCATACTACACTATTCTAGCAGAAACTAAGACAAGAAAAATCCTCTAATTTTTGTCTCTCTAGAACACACTCTCAAGAACACAAAAGAGAAAAGAAAAATCGTTTTCTTGTCTATGTTTTCGATTTTATTTTTCACTTATCTATATCAACGAAGCTCTCGAAGATCGTCTTCAACGTTTGTAGTACTCATGACTAGCATCAGAGGCTCGAAAAACAAGCTGAAGGTTGATCGTGTGGATACCGGTACAGACGGGAGTCCGAAGGCTGCCGTTGGTGATTCAAAGTAGCAGAATCCGATCAATTTTGATTAGATCGAAAAATGTATAATTCATATCACAAGATACTGATTCTTTCTAGTGAATAGATCCTTCAAAAGAACGGAATCCCATTTTACTTTCCGCTATTTTTATGTGGGGATTATGAATTTCTTTCTTTCGGTGGTATCAGAGACTATCACGAGAACCCAATTACTTTGTTTATGTGTTATTGTGATTTTTGTAGTCTGATCATGCATGCCATAGGATGTCTTTACCTTTTATATTCTATAGGAAGTCGTTTAAGTGTTAAATGAATCCCCCGAACGAAATGATGATGCGTGTTTTTTTGGAAAAAAATCGGTCGATCGGAAGAGGATATTAGCAGACCGAATATGTTCTAGAAAATAGGATTTTGCTACTGCCTAGAATTCTTACAACCGGTGAGCAATCACGGTCGACCAAAGCTCGTTTGTTTTTTGCCCGGTCGATCATAAATGTTCTAGGTCGACCGAGATGGCCTATTTTTACACTGTTTTGGATACTGCCTTTATCACGGTCTACCAGAAAGGGGCTTGCAGTATTTATTTGCGCAATTCAGCATGATTGTCATGTTTTTTTTAGCATGGTGCATAGTAATAGCCTTTGGCCTGGTGATTTTTATTATAATACGGCATGTGTGTCGTGCCTTATCTATTTATTCTTGTTGTAAATAATCTCAAATGTAACTCGAGAATTCTTTCCAATTATGTAAAAGTATTGAATATGATTTTATATTTTACATATGTAACTAGTGATGAAGAAAGGCGTCCATCAGATGGAGGAAATCACAAGGAGGCGAAAGACAATATATAGGATTTATTGTTTTTCCACCTTAGATTGACTTATGGAAAATCCGTATATGGGCTATTATGTCACAGTTTATTTACTGTTTTTACATGAGATGCACGATGCATGTTTTACAACTTTAAAGCATGTGTTACAGTCGTATAATCAGATTATACACTATTTGGTGAGACAATTAAAACCCTTAATTTTTAAATATTAAGTCTATGCCTTTTAAGATTGGCCCTCGTCAAGACATAGATTGACAGTAGTGTGAACTTTCGAGGGGAATAAGCGATTGTCTATCCGGGTGAGGCGTGAAGGAAAAGTTGGTGATATCCGCCGGTACAATCTTGGGTCATACTTAACCTGGATTACCTCAATAGTTGAGAATATAGAGGCAAAGGGTTGAGATGTGCATTTATGTACTGAGCGTAATTTTTACCTACTTAACCAACCAAGAGTCACATAATTGATGTAATTAGCAAGTGTTGCTTACCTAAAGCGTCTTCTTGAGTATAGTAGCCAAAGCTGCCTTGAGAATGATGAAATATGGATCTTGGTCCTACTAGAAAGTTTTGAACTTTCCAAATGGATACTTAGGGGTTATTCATTTGAAGAAAATAGTGGGAGAATCATTAAATAATATCCTTTTAATGATTTTAAAATATGACAAATAAAACTTTGCTAACTCTTCTCTATAGATATAATGGTAAATGCAATCGTTGCATAAATAAATTCTTTATCATTGCGATTCGTCCTTGAGAAGGACAAACTCGATGGAGGAAACTTCCTTGACTGATACAGGAACTTGAGTATCGTTCTCAAGTACGAGAAAAATCTGTATGTTATCAAAGAACCAAATCCTGATCCAACAGCCACTGGCTTCGGTCACTTAAAGAAATTCCTATCATAAGCACTTAGATGACGCATTAGATGTGTCAAGTCTTATGTAAATGACCATGACCTCTAAGTTTCATAAGAAACATGAGGAAATGAAACTTTCGACATGATTAATCATTTAAGGCAACTCTTTCAGGGTCAAACTCGCCAGGAGAGATTCGATGTGTCGAAGCCTCTGTTTCAATGCAAAATGGCAAAGGGAACACCAACCGGAACTCACGTTCTAAAGATCATAGCCTATATTGAGAGTCTCGGAAGACTGGGATTTCCTCTTGGCTAGGAGCTATGCATTGACTTGATTCTGCAATCGTTACCCGAATCATTCAGTTAGGTTGCATTAAACTGAACATGAACAAGATAGACAAACCCCTCCCGAATTGTTGAACCCGTTGAGGATTGCCAAGAAGGAAATAGGCATGTCTAGGGCCATTTACATGGTCAACAACAACTAGGGGCAAGGGATTTGGTAAGCCTTCAGGCAAACTTAAGGGCAAACCTAACCATTCTGAGAAAGAATTGAAACCCAAGGGTGTTGTGGCTAAGTTTGGAAATTGTTTCCATTGTGGAAAGAAAGGACACTGGAAGAGAAACTGCCCAAGTTTTCTGGCTCGGAAAAAGCTTGGAAATGGAGGAAATGTTGCTTCTGGCTCAAGTACTTATGTTATTGAGATAAATTTTTCTACTATTACTTCCTCATGGGTAATAGATACCGGATGTGGTTTTCACATTTGCATGAATGTGCAGGGACTACAAATGAGTAGGGAGCGGGTCAAAAGGCAATGTGGACCTATGCGTTGGCAATGGAGCAAGAGTTGCTGCATTTGTTGTAGGAACATTTAGTCTTAGTCTGTCTTCTGAAATTGTTCTAGATTTAGAGAATTGTCTTTATGTACCTATTTTAACTAAAAATATTATTTCGATCTCTTGTTTTGACAAGATGGGTTTTGATATTCACATTAAAAACAACGAATGTCGTTATCGTTAAATAATATATTTTATTGTAGTGTTGTTTGGTGAATGGTTTATATTTGTTAGACCTCGATCCACTGTTTTATAACATAAATACAAAGAGGATAATGACTAAATATTTGAATCATACATACCGCTAGCATTGTCTTTTAGGCCATATAAAAGAAAACCGCATTTCCAAACTCCGTAAAGATGGATTGTTGGAATCATTTGATTTGTAATCATATGATACATGCGAATCTTTGTTTAATGGGTAAGATGAGTGCTTCTCTTTTTACTAGAACTGGAGAACTAGCAAAGGATTTGTTGGAACTAATACATAGTGATGTATGTGGTCCATTCAATATCAATGCAAGAGGTGGTTATTTATATTTTATTACTTTTTACTTACGATTTTAGTCGTTTTGGATACGTGTTTCTTATGAAACACAAGCGTGCGGCATTTTAAAAGTTCAAAGAGTATAAGAATGAAGTAGAAAACCAACTTTGCAAAATAATTAAGATGCTTCAATCCGATCGAGGTGGAGAATACTTAAGTCAAGAATTTCGTGACTATCTAAAGAGTTATGGAATTGTTTAATAACTTTCTCCACCGGCCACTCCTCAATGGAATGGTGTATCTGAAAGGAGAAATCGAACTCTATTAGATATGGTTCGGTCAATGATGAGTCATGCGATCCTTCCAAACTTTTTTTAGGGACATGCTTTAGAAGAAGCAACTTTAACACTAAATAGAGTTCCATCTAAATATGTTGAAACGACACCATATCATATATGGACTGGGAAATATAATAGTATGTCTTTTTTGAAGATTTGGAGTGGTTAGGCGTTTGTGAAACGTCTAGCTTTGGACAAATAGCTTTGGACAAATAGATCTAGATTTGGAGTGGTTAGGCGTTTGTAAGTGCACCTTTGTGGGGTATCCTAAAGAAACTAAAGGGTACTACTTATACATCCCTAGCAATAGATCTAAGGGTTTGTTTCTCGTATTGGAGTTTTTTTGGAAGAGGAATTCCATTCAAGGAAAACAAGTGGGAGCCACATTGAACTTAAGGAAGTTCCGGAACTTGGTGAAGTTCCAAGGGGATTTGGTAAAGTTCCAGGCACGAGTGACCAAGTGGAATTGGAGTAAGCTACACAAGCTGTTTTGGAGCCAGTTTCGGAAACAAAAGAATTGTGTAGGTCTAGTAGACTTCGTAGATCACCAAAAAAATTTGGATTTTCGTAACAAAACAAAAATTTGGACTTCTAGAAGTCCATTTATGGACTAAAGCAAACTTCTAGATGATGGAATCGACGTTTTGACGAAGTCGTGCGTGAGTTCGATTTTATCAAGAATGTTGATGAACCTTGTGTTTATAAAACGTTTACTAGAAACTCGGTTGTATTCCTGGTTTTGTATGTAGATGACATACTACTTATATGGAATGACATTCCAACATTGGAATCTGTAAAGTTCTAGTTGGGGCAGTGTTTCTGTATGAAGGACTTAGGTGAAGTAAACTTCATCTTAGGGATCAAGATCTGTAGAGATAGATAACGTAGATTCCTTGGCATAAGTCAGAGTACGTATGCTAAATCGGTTTAGAATGCAAGACTCCAAAAAGAGCCTTTGTCCTATAACACTTGGTACTGTTCTTTCAAGACAACAGTGTCCTTTCAGTTGGATGGTTGGAGTCATTTGATTTCGAATCAGATGATACATGCGAACTTTGATTAATGGGCAAGATGACTGCTTCTCCTTTTACTAGAACTGGAGAACGAGCTGAAGGGATTCATGGGCGGAAACTCGTTCCAAACACCCATGGATTCTCCCCTGAAGGATCCGCTCATATGAAACAATTCGAAAAACAGCAAGAAAAACTTACGTTTAGGATTCAAGAAGCTACTTCTTGAATGGAGGATGACGTTTCTTGGATCGGGATGCTCGCTACCGATTGATCTCCCCTCTGCGGAAAGTCCCTCTACCGGTATCCACGCGACGAAACGGGCAGCGATTACTAGCTCTTCGTTTTCTGAGATTCGGGAATTAGAGAGAAAAGGGAGAGGCAAGAATAGAAAACAGTTTTCTGATTCTATGTATTATTTCAGCTGAAAAACATTACTCATCTAGGTTTCGGCTAAGAGATGTTATATAGAGTGTGAGAGTTCGTTACAAGAACAACTCCCACCGCTATTCAACTTCGCTCGGCAGTGGGAGTCTGAGAATCCCACGTTCCCTAGACTTTCGCTGGTAGTGGGAGTCCTTATCGGATAATAACTCCCACGTAATCCCAGCTATGGGTAAAATACCGAAATTGCTCCCTATCTCTAATTCGAATAATAAACACTTTATTATTTTCGGGAAAAGTGAATGTCGGATACAACGAACCTAGACACATTCTAGATTCATTGAATCGGACATGAAGCTTCGTTAGCTCGCTCTATGCGTGTGACCCCGAAGGTTCATCTCACAATGGCAATGAAAACACACTTAGTAGTAGTGTGAGTTCATAAATCACAAGCGGTCCCCTAGCGAGGACATTGTGACTACCCAAAGTGAATGAATATACAACGGAACCTAATATCAATCCACTATTTAATCCCTTTGTCTCGCGACATCTCGATTAAGCATAAGGCATGGTGGTCGTCACCCCTTATTAAGCTTAATTGTATTTATGCTCGATCTCCGGGTAGACTGTTTTCGACAAATAGCATTTGATAACCACTTTATCAAATACATTTGAGCACTGGCCATGCATTTAAACAGTCTTTCCCTATCGAGGGGCCCATGGATATCTCTCTCTAATAATAGAGAGGGGCAAATTCCTTGCAATGTCTCTCACATTCATGCTATGATAGGACACTACATCCGATCATCAGTCGTATTGATTACTCTGTTACAAGTAACGTCCGACTGAGTTGAAGGGATTCATGGGCGGAAACTCGTTCCAAACACCCATGGATCCTCCCCTGAAGGATCCGCTCATATGAAACAATACGAAAACAGCGGTAAAAACTTACAATTTTTTTGGATTCAAGAAGCTGCTTCTTGAATGGAGGATGACGATTCTTGGAAGTTTTCTTTTTCACCAACGGAATTCCTCTGTGAATTTCCCTCACCAGTATCCACACGACGAAACAAGCAGTGATTGCTAGCTCTTCGTCTTTCTGAAGTTCGGGAATTTAGAGAGAAAAGGGAAAATCAGAAAGAAAACATTTTTCCTTTCTTGTATTGGTATTTCGGCTGAATGACTTAATCTCCTAGGGTTTCGGCTAAGAGATGTTATATAGAGTGTGAGAGTTTGTTCCCAGAACAACTCCCACGTCTACTCAACTTCTCTCGGCTGTGGGAGACTTTGACTCCCACGTCCCCTAGACTTCTGTTGGTAGTGGGAGTCTTTATCGGATAACAACTCCCACTTAATCCCAGCTATAGTTAAATACCAAAATTGCCCCTATCTATAATTCGAATAATAAACACTTTATTATTTTCAGAAAAACAAATGTCAGATACAATGAAACGATAATAAAAGATAATAACTATTTAATTACATGCTCAAAAGATAATAAAACGCACAACATGTGCTAATGGTCCTAGGGCACTACTAACATGAGTCAAAACGTGGCTCCATTCATACTAGAATCAATGAAGACATAAGGTCTAAGGATTCAAAAATAGTATTGAGGAAGTAATACTTATGACTTAAGAGCATGAAGTATTACTTCTCTGACGGATCACGTCCAATACAATGTATCCCTATATATTGCATCTATGATGTGATTTGTATCCATTACACATGATCAGTAAAACAAGATCATCAATCAACAATCATACTAGTTTTATTTCATAGTAATTAAGCATTACAAAAAACTAGGGACTTCTAGAATAGTAATTACATAAGCTAATGAGTTTTACTATCAAATCACACATTTGATAATCAAAAGCAAAATTAACTATTCAATTACATGCTCAAAAAATAATAAAACGAACAACATGTGCTAATGGTCCTAGGGCACTACTAACAAGAGCAAATGATTTGTTTGAACTAATACATTGTGATGTATATGGTCCATTCAATATCCGTGCGAGGGATTATAGTCGTTTTGGATACGTGTTTCTTATGAAACACAAGTCTGAGGCCTTTGAAAATTTCAAAGATTACAAGTGTGAAGTAGAAAACCAGCTTGGCAAAAGTATTAAGTTACTTCGATCCAATCTAGGTGGGGAATACTTAAGTCAAGAATTCCGTAATTATCTAAGGGTTGTGTAATTGTTTCACAACTTTCTCCACCGACTACTCCACACTATAATGGTGTATCCGAAAGGAGAAATTGAACTCTATTAGATATGGTTCAATCCATGATGATTCGCGCAAGCCTTCCAAACTCATTTTGGGGACATGCTTTAGAAACAACAGCTTTATCACTAAACATAGGTTCATCTAAATTAGCTAAAACGACACCACATCAGATATGGACTGGGAGGCATCCTAGTATGTCTTTCATAAATATTTGGGGTTGTGATGCGTTTGTGAAACGTCCAGCTTTGGAAAAACTCAGCCCAAATTCAGTCAAATGCATATTTGTGGGGTATCATAAGGAAACAAAAAGGTACTACTTCTACATCCCTAACGAGAACAAAGTGTTCGTTGCCCGTAATGGATTTTTTCTGGAAAAGGAATTCCCTTCTGGGAAAACAAGTGGGAGGCACATGGAACTTAATGAAGTTCCGGAACTTGGTGAAGTTGGAACAAGCTGCACAAGGTGTTGTGCAGTCAGTTCCAGAAACCCAAGAATTGCGTAGGTCTAGTAGAGCTCGTAGATCACTTGAAAAATTAGATTTTTCGCAACAGAACATGGTGATGTTATGTTTATTGTTCATGATGAACCTACAATCTACAAACAAGCAATTACTAGTCCAGATTCTGAGAAATGGCTTGAGGCCATGAGATCCCGTGATGGATTCCATGTACACTAATCAAGTATGGATCTTAGTTGATGCGCCTGAGAGGGTAACCCCAATAGGAGGCAAATGTGTTTTTAAATTAAAAACTGATGTGTAAGGGAACATTCAAACGTACAAGGGGCGACTTGTCACGAAAGGATTTAAACAATTTCATGGTATTGACACTTATAAAACATTTTCCCCTGTAGTTATGTTCAAATCAATTCGAATTTTACTTGCAATAGCAGCATACTATGATTATGAGATCTGGCAAATGGATGTCAAAATAGCTTTTCTTAATGGAAACCTTGATGAGGGCGTGTATATGAAACAACCCTGAAGAATTTGTAGATCCAAATAATTCCAAAAAAGTATGTAAACTAATGAAGTAAATTTATGGACGAAAGCTTCTAGAAGCTGGAATTGACGTTTTAATGAAGTCGTACGCAAGTTCGTATTTATCAAGAATGTTGATGAACCTTGTGTTTATTAAAAATTTAGTGGAACCTCGGTTGTGTTCGTAGTTTTGTATGTAGATGACATACTGCTTATAGGGAATGACATTCCAACCTTGGAATCTGTAAAGGTATGGTTAGGGCAATGTTTCTCTATGAAGGACTTAGGTGAAGCAAACTTCATCTAAGGGGTCAAGATCTGTAGAGATATATCACGTAGACTCCTTGGCCTAAGTTAGAGTACGTATATAGACAAAGTGCTAAATCAATGTAGCTTGTAAGAGTCCAAAATGGCCTTTGTCCTATAGCACTTGGTACTGTTCTTTCAAGACAACCGTGTGCTAAGACATTGGATGAGAAAGAATTAGATTTCATATGCTTCGAGAATTGGATGTATCATGTATGACATGTTGTGTACTCGCCCAGATGTCTCGTATGCTTTGATTAGTCTACTCGGGAATCGAGAAACTGGCTGATTGAACAGGTTTAAGTTCGTCATACTCCGTGACTTGTGTTCAATCTAGATATCGAGGACAAAATGATTAATTCAAAAGATCATATTCGTGGTTACTTGAGTCACCGAGACTATTTTTGAATTGGGAGTAATGATGTGTTGCTAGATACCTCTCATTACTGTTGACAATTGTTGTCACGGCCAACATAGCAAATACCTAAAGGGTCGCACACTATAATCAACTGGATTGGGCTTGTTGGATTTTAGATTTGATATAGGTTCTCAATTGGATTGGGCTAAAGATCCGGTCGACCGAGAGCTGTCTCTGTTCGACCGAACTTATTGTCACTCCGGTCGCCCGAGAACCATTTCTCCGGCCAATCGGAACAGTTGGCCTTAGTCAAAATGGTACATCTACATGTGTGAGGGAGTGGGAGAGAATAAATGGGAAGTGGGAATTAGTGGGTGATTCCACTAACGCCACAAAATTGATGAAAAGTTTATCATTCTACACACTTGAGAATTGATTGAATTCTCTCTATTCTCTCTACCTCTCTTAGCCGAAATAGTAGAAGAAAAAATCTGATTTTTCCTTCTTTCTTTTACACACTCTCAAGAACAATCAAAAGAAGAAAATTTGATTTTCTTGTCTCTTTAATCCGGTTTTCCTACGTAGTCTATACTTTGTGGATTCCGGGAAAAAATGTTTTTCCCACCTTCGTAGTTATTAGACTAGCATCTGGAACACGGAGTAATAAGCACAAGGTTGGTGTGTGGATACCCATAGAGACAGGAGTCATTCAGCTGCTGTTGGTGTATTCTAGTAGCAAAATTCGGGCATCGTCGATTTTATCGACATAAGGGTATAACTCCTAAACACAGGGTTTTGGTTCTTTCTCGTGAGTAGATCCCTAAAGGAACATAATCCCGCGATTTTATTTCCACTGTGTTCTGGGGATTACGAAATTTTCCTTCACCGGGGTACTCGGATTGTATTCGGTATGTGTTCCCTCGAAGCCTTCGTGATTGCCTTCGATTCAGCGTATCTCGCGATGAAAACTTATGTCTCGATCACCTTCAATCGTCTTCTCCAAGCTTAGGCCATTTTCTTTCTTCTTCTCTCTCCACTCTCAAGATCGTTCTTTTTCTATTATGATATTTTAATCGTAATGAGAGGTATCTAGCAACACATCATTTCTATTAAGTTTAGTCTAACTACAGGTTAGGTCTCTCCCTATATTTTATTTACTCACATGTCCCCGCACACAAAAAAATTAAAGTAACACATATAACATATGGCAAAAGTCACTTAGCACATAGCATTTTAACATGGCATTAAATGTAACTCAGATAATTATGCAATTAAATCAAATAATCACATAAATCAAATTGGGGGAAAATCCCGGTTATCACATCCTTCCCCCTTACAAGAGTTTCGTTCCCGAAACTTACTAACCTGGGTTGTCAAACAAGTGAGGGTACTTCACCCGAGCTTCCTCTTCTAGCTCCCAAATAGCTTCCCGCTCAGAATGGTTGGACCACTGAATCTTCACTTATGGTATAGTCCTGCGCCTCAGGACTTGATCCTTTCTATCAACAATCCGAACCGGCACTTTTTCGTAGGACAGATCTTCTCTAACCTCCAACGGCTCAGCTTACAAAACATGGCTCGGGTCAGGCACATACCGCCTCAACTATGACACGTGAAATACATTATGTACTTGTGACAGAGTTGGCTCGGGTCAGGCACAAAGCCAAACGATACACCAAATCTTCCACTTTCTCCAGAACCTCATACGAATGATATACCTCGTGCTTAGCTTCTTGTCCCGAACCTCATAACTCTCATACGCTTACTATCAGCCTAACTCTTCTGTGGATCTTGAGCTGCCTTGATTAGTTCCCGAATCAATGGTACCTTATCCATCGTTACATGAACCAGTTCAGGACCCGTTATCACCTTCTCTTCGATGTCACCCCAACATATCGGTGATCTAATTCCTCCCAGACAAAGCTTCATACGGTTCAATCCCAATACTAGCTTGGTAACTGTTGTTATAGGAGAATTCCACCAAGGCCAAGTGTGTTAGTAGTGCCCTAGGGCCATTAGCATATGTTGTACATTTTATATCTTTTTGAGCATTTCATCTGAATAGTTAATTTTGCTTATGAACATCAAATGCGTGATTTGATAGTAAAACTTATTTGCTTATGTAATTACTATTCTAGTAGTCCCTAGTTTTATGTAATCTATTTTACAATGAAATAAAACTAGTATGATGTTTGATTGATGATTACATTTTACTAATCATGTATAATGATTACAAATCATAGCATAGATGCAATGTATTGAGATATATCGTATTGGACGTGATCCGTTAGAGAAGTAATACTTCATGGTCCTTAGTCATAAGTATTACTTCCTCAATACTATTTTAGAATCCTTAGACCTTATGTCTCCATTGATTCTAGCATGAATGGAGCCACGTTTTGACTCAGTCGTACGTTGCTTTTTATCGAGTAATCAATACGACCTATGATCGGATGTAGTGTCCTATCATGGCTTGAATGTGAGAGGCATTGTAAGGAATTTGTCCCTCTCTTATTAGAGAGAGATATCCATGGGCCCCTCGATAGGGAAAGACTGCCTAAATGCATGGTCGTGCTCAAACGTATTTGATAAAGTGGTTATCAGCTATTTGTTGGAACAGTCTACCCGGAGATCGAACATAAATACAATTTAAGCTTAATAAGGGTGACGACTACCATGCCTTATGCTTAATTAGGATATCACGAGACAAAGGGATTAAATAGTGGATTGATATTAGGTTCCGTTGTATATTCATTCACTTTGGGTAGTCACAATGTCCTGCTAGGGACCGCTTGTGATTTATGAACTCACACTACTACTAAGTGTGTTTTCATTGCCATTGTGATATGAACCTACAAGGTCACACGCATAGACGAGCTAACGAGCTTCATGTCTAGATTCAATGAATCTAGAATGTGTCTAGGTTCATTGTATCTGACATTCATTTTTCTGAGAATAATAAAGCGTTATTATTCGAATGAGAGATAAGGGGCATTTTCGGTATAGCTGGGATTACGTGGGCGTTATTATCCGATAAGGACTCCCACTACCAGCAGAAGTCTAGGGTACGTGGGAGTTAAAGACTCCCACTGCCAGAAGAGGTGGAGCAGACGTGGAATTTGTTCTGGAAACAACCTCTCACTCTTTATAAAAACCTCTCTTGGCCGAAACCCTAGGGTTAGACAATTTTCAGCCAAAATACCAAGAAATCCAGAAAACTATTTTCTGCCTCCCTTTCTCCCAAATTCCCGAAACTCAGAAAAACTCAGAGCTAGCACTCGCTGCCCATTTCGTCGCGCATACCGGTAGGGAGTAATTCCGCAAGGGAAGACTCAAGGTAATCGTTGTTGAGAGCACAAAGACAGAATCTTTCATTCAAGAATCAGATTCTTGAGCCAAGAAACGTAAGTCTTTTTCTTGTTTTTCCGATTCGTTTTGTATGAGCGGATCCTTCAGGGGAGGACTCATGGGTGTTTGGAACGAGTTTCCGCCCATGAATCCCTTCAAAGTGGTCTACCCAGCTACCCTTGAAATAAAAAACGCAGGCTCGTAACATATCCTCCATGGTTTGAATTGTCCTCTTAGACTTCCCATCAGTTTGAGGGTGATAAGAAGTACTCAAGGACAACTTCGTCCCCATAGCCTCGATGAAACTTTTCCAAAACTGAGATACGAACCGAGTGTCCCGGTCTGAAACAATACTAACTGGTACCCCTTGTAACCGAACAATCTCATCTATGTAGAGTTGAACGAGAGTATCCATCGTCGTTGTAATCTTCATAGGCAAGAAGTGAGCCGATTTTGTGAGTCGGTCCATAATCACCCATATAGTATCCTTCATTGTCTTATCCTTAGGTAACCCGACCATGAATTCCATCATGATATGTTCCCACTTCCACACAGGAACATCAAGGGGTTTAAGCAAACCGGCGAGTCTATGATGTTCCGCCTTCACCTGTTGGCACACAAAAGTTCTCTTTCAGTCCCTTATATATCTTCGACGCCCCCGAATGCACCGATAGCCTATAATTGTACGCTTCCTGAAGGATCTCGAGATTCATCCCCGAGTCTGAAGGTACGCACAACCTGCCCCGAAACCGAAGACTACCATCCTCGTGTATCTGAAACTCTGATTCTGCACCGGACTGTACCAAATCCCGTTCCTTACACAACTCCAGATCTAACAACCCATAATCCTTTCCCGGATTAATGGCTGAGCTACCAAGAATGCCAAGACATTCTCGGTAGATTCAACAACCTTTAACCCCAACTTCTCAAACTTAACAATTAATTCCCGTTGATCGGTTATCAATGCTGGTATCTACCTTGAGCTCTTCCTACTCAAGTTATCCACTACACGATTAGCTTTACTAGGGTGGTAACTAATCGTAAGGTCATAATCCTTCAACAACACCAACCATCACCTTTGTCTAATATTAAGTTCATTCTGTGTGAAAAAGGTATTTAAGGCTTTGGTGATCGGTGAAAACCTCACATAGTTCTCCATACAGGTAATGCCTCCACAACTTCAAGGCAAACATTACCTCACACAGTTCTCATAAAGTTTTAGTTGTCGCGAAGCATATGCTATAACCTTCCTGTTCTGTATCAGAACGCACCCTAAATTGGTGCCATTCGATGGTAGGGTCAACACTGGTGTCGTAGTCAACTTCTCATTCAACACTTGAAGGATTTTCTCGTACTCCGCCCCCTTCAAACTTAACTTGCTTTTGGGTGAGATAGTCAATGGAGCAGCAATGCGTGAGAAATCCTGAAAAACTTCTTGTAGTATCCTGTTAACCCCAGGAAACTCCTTATCTCACTCACCGTCTTAGGTCTAGGCCAATCCACGATTTACTCAGGTCAACAGCTACACATTTCGGCTGAAACTACTTGCCCCAAGAACGAGATACTCCTCAACCAAAACTGGCACTTACTGAACTTGGCATATAACTTATCTTTCCTTAAAATCCCCAACGCCAATCTTAGATGCTCTTCGTGAGCTTCATCCGACGATGAATAAATCAAGATATCGTCGATGAAGACCACCACGAACTTGTCCAGGTAATCCCGGAAAACTCTATTCATCATATCCACGAATGTCACAGGTGCGTTAGTCATTCAAAACAGCATCATAAGGAACTCATAATGCACATAGCGGGTTCTAAAGGCACTCTTCGAGATGCCCTCGGGTTTAATCCTCAATTGATGGTACCTCGACCTCAAATCAATTTTGGAAAACACCGTTGCTCCTTCAACTGATCAAACAAATCATCGATACTTGGCAGAGGGTATCGATTCTCGATTGTTATCTTGTTCAATTCCCGGTAGTTGATACACATCCGGATATTACCTTCTTTCTTCTTAACAAACAAAACCGGAGCGCCCCAAGGTCAAACGCTCGATTTGATAAACTTCTTATCGCGAAGCTCATGGAGTTGAGCCTGTAACTCCTTTAACTCCGTTGGTGCCATCCGATGCGGGGCCTTAGAGATAGGCTTCGCACCAGGTTTTAAGAAAATCTCGAAGTCGATTTCCTGTGCAGGTGGGATACCCGACAAATCGTCGGGAAACACATCCCCGAACTCGTTCACCACAGAAACGTCCTCAAGCCGGACTTCTTTATCCTTCTTCACCACTATGTAGGCAAGAAAATTTTTGTATCCCTTCTTGATGCACTTTCTCGCTTTCTTCGTCGAGATAACGGGCATACTCGTTCACACCTCTTCTTAACGAATCTTTGAAACTCAAACACATCCTGATCCCCAGTCACGAACTGAATCCTCCTCTCACGACAGTCAACTAAGGCATGGTGCTTATACAACCAATCCATACCCGGGATCACATCGAAATCCACTATCTGAAGTTGAATGAGATCCTCTTCAAGCACTCTCGAGTCTATCTATACCCGGCACCCCTTATGACCACCCAAGTTTGACTCCAACACCTTCCCACTAGGTACCACAAATCTATAGGTCTCCAAAATACTAACAGGTGAGGCCTTAAATATCTTAGCAAACCTACGAGATATAAAGCAGTGGGTTGTCCCGCAATTAAACAACACATACGCATGTACAGAGCTGATGAATAATGTACCTGTAACAACATCTGATGCATCACCAGCCTCCTGCTGAGTCAAGGGAAAGACCTTAGCATTTGGCTTCGGCTGGTTGCCTCCCACTAGTCGGTGCAGCCCCGGTAACTTGACGTACAACTGGTGGTGGCTCTGGAGACTCACCGACCTTGTGGCCTACCTTACGACACCTGAAACAAGCCCCGAGATGCCTTTTTATAGCTTCCAGTGTGCGTTCTCCCGCATCTACTACATACTACCATAAGTTTCCCCATACTTGGTGCCCCAATGGGTCCCCCAATCCTGGAAAAGTTATCTTCGGTCCCTGCCCTCGGCTTATAGGTGTTGTGTTAGAGGAATAACCGGGTCACAAACAAGTGCGCAGCGGAATAAAACTTGACCCGCCTCTACCAGGATCTTCCACGAGTAAGAACCTACGACTATGGGATAGTGTTTTACCTTATATTGATGCTTGAATGGCTGAAACGCTTTCAGCGGTATGTTGTCACGAACGGAACACCACAATGCAGGCTCCGTCTCTCCCAGTATCCACTCGATCTTCCGGGGATGGTCTTCTACTACTTGGTGCGAGCCAACGCCTTGTAGAAGCTTTGAAGACACTCTTCAATGGAGTATGTATTTCAAACCTTTTCAGAAGAACAAGATACAGGATTTCTAACTTCTTTCCTATTAGCAAAAAGCTAGAAAACAAGTCTAGGAATCTATCTTTTCTTTTTCTCTCTAAAACTCACTTTTCTCTCTTCTCTTTAAGCTTCAAAAGCTGGAGAAAAAATCTAATTAGAATGATTAGGAAAATCAGTATTTTCCTAGTCTATCAAGAGAGAGTGGGGAGAAATTATGGGGAAAGTGGGACATCATGGAGGAAACCACTCCTCCACTTTCTCCACCACTTTAACCACCATTTGAGAGAAGAAATTATATCCAATAATCCAGCCATAAGGTCGGTCCAAATGGGTTGGTCGGCCCAATCATATTGGTCGGCCCAACCCGTTTAAGGGCCCAATCCAATCCCGGCCCGAAGCCCAATTGAATTGATTGATCCAAATGGGTTGGTCAGCCCAACCCGATTAAGGGCCCAATCCAATCCTGGCCCGGCCCAATCGAATTGGCGCACCTTAGATTAAATGTACTCCAACAAGCCCAATCCAGTTAATCTATGAGTGCGACCCAAGAGGTATCTATGATGTTGGCCGTGACATCATATATCACAAGTAATGAGAGGTATCTAGCAACGCATCATTACCCCCAATTCATAAATATCTGGTGATTTATCATAATTACAACATTTGACATTTGTAGTTAAATCCTTTTGTCCTTGATATCTAGATTGAACACAAGTCATGGAAAAGTCACACTTGTATTGTCCAATCTTTTAGTTTCTTGATTCGCGAGTAGACTAATCAAATGACAACAATATCTCATACTGATTCATTTGTTCATGGCCATGAATTAGTCAAACTCCATCAAGGGGCCCAAGATATCGCTCCTGCTATATAGGAGGGACAAATCCTTTCTGCATCCCACTCATCCTGAACACGATTCGTGATATACCCAATAAATGCCTTTATTTCTACTTATAAAAATGAACCAATTACATTTAAGTTTATAACTAGACCTTTTACTAAGGTATTAAATAATTTATATAATGATATTATAAATAAAGAAAAACAATTAGGTTTTCTTAAATATGAAGTTCATAATTCAACATAAGTTTTATGAATTTCATAATGAACTAACAAAATTCCATGGCTTGATACCATTAGGGGCAGGACCTTTTAAGCTACCAGCATATATGTGAGATTTGAGATTTTCCAAGCAATTTTACAGATTATGCTTAAGCATGAGAAGCCATTTCAAAACTCAACAGCCACTAAACCTCGCCTTAATGCCCTAACGCCTTTATCCTCTCAACGGCTTGACTGGCTCAACAGGCTTAACAGTAAGTTCGGCCATATCTTTCTGAAACAAACCTTCATACTTATTCATATTCTAACCATAACGCCAGATTTCTTGAAAACCCCTTGTCCTTAAGACATCTTCATCATGGATTTTCAATATTCATTAATCAGCCATAATTCAACACAAGAGAGTTTAGCCTATAAGGCTCATGTACAAAATAAACTTAAAATAAAACAAAAATAAAAACAGAAATTAAAAAGTTACAGAAATTTAAAGAGAAGCCTTATATACAGCAAACTTGAGGGATTCTGATTGAAATAGAATTTTTACAAAGTGAGAAGAGAGCGGGTAAAGTAAAGCGTATCTAAAACTAAAACTCTATCCGCTTTATATAGACATCTGCGGACTTCAAATAAACTTATAAACTAAAAATCTACAGTGCTAACATTATTCCTGCTTTATTAAAGCATCTCCTTTTTATAAAGGAAAATATTCTTTTACTTTATAAAAGTAACGAATATAATCTTGTCGGCAATAATTCATAAAGTAAAGATTCCTTTTTCTATTCCTCTATCTTATCTTTACCTTTCTTGGATTTATCCAAGCTTCCTGTTATAAACTCTGCTGACGTATTTAATATGTCATCAAGATTGATATCAATGTCATTTGGATCTTGAGCATCCTCCAGATCTTCCAATTCTTGAAATTTATTAACACTGGTCATTGAAGTATCACTTCCTGCAGATTTTTTCTCTCTTTCCATCTGCTTCTTTTCTGCCAAGACTTTTCCTAAGTCTTTAATATATTTGGCAACAGTTTCTTGGGTTGAAAGATTCATATCTTCCACCTTCTGAGTATCACCTCCAAATCTAAATGTAAGACTTTCTTGAAGTCTAATCTCATTATACTTATCAAGCATTTGTTTGATATAATCAAGAGTATCCAAGCAATTTAATTGCTTTGTCTTGGGATCTTCCTTCATCATTGTATCCCAAAATCTTGTATATGAACATCTTTTTAAACATAAAAGATTATTATGATCATAACCAATTTTAGGATCATTCCTCCATATATACGGAATTGAAAACTCTATAAAGAAATTCATCTGGTTATAACCAGGGTAAAGTCTTTTAGACGTATTAGGAGTAACTTGAACATATTCCATATAATACTCCTTAAATATTTGAGGTAAAATTTCTCTCGAAGCTCCATAGAACTGCCACCAGCTTATAAACCAGTTTGGAATTTTCCGATTATAAATCTGAGAACACAGTTTAATAAACCATGTATGGCTCCTTTTGCCATTCTCATATAAGAACACTTTATCAAATGCCTGGATATAATCCCAGTAGTTGTATTTCAACTGGACATTCTTTATAAAGAACGATTTCTCTGTGAATGGAGATATACCCCAATCCTCAATCGATATAATCTTTTTGATTATTATTTTAGAGAAATTATAAATCTCTTTATTAGTACCTGTGAAGTGATTAAACTCACATTCATTGTCAGAAAGTATCATTTCATAATATTTCTGAGATTTATAAGTCTCAAAGGTATTACCCATATTATTGAGATATTTCTCATAGATTGTCCAGGGCTGATCTTCCCATTTGATATCATCATCATTCAAGAGTAAAATAACTCTTTCTTGTTGGTTTTGAACCATCAATTCATCTTTCTGTTTTCCTTCTTCCACTATTCTGGCGAAGGATGGAGCATTTGAGCTACTTGAGGTTTCACCTTTTTGAGCTTCTTTCCAAGCTCTAAATTGTGCAAATTCATCACTGTCTCTGGATAAACCAGATATATCAGAAGCTATTAACTTCCTATTTCCATGTTGAGCAAGAATCCTTTCAGATTCTCTGCCTCTACCTCCTCTTCCTCTATAAGAGGAATTACCTCTGTAACCAGACATAGCTGTACAATGATATACATTAGACAATTTTTAATTTATTTCTCATATAAAACACTATAAGGATAATCATATAATCTATGATTATAATTACTTTGATCAAATTCATAACGATTAGATTTTAAATCTTCAGAGAATATTTCTGTATCTAATCTTTTTATTTCTTCAAATGTTTCAATATTAGATTGTATTACATCTTCAGATGATTCATAACACCGTAAATCTATATTACCAGGGGTAATTTTATCATATTTAAAATAAGTTTTTAACTCATTTGTTATAAAATTATAAGATCTTTGATCTAAAACCATTTCTTCTACTACATAATTTAAATGTATCATAAATATTCTCGAGTTAAAAAATCTGGAAGACTATTATCTTCTCCTTTTTTATAAATAATTTCAAAATCAAATGGAGCTAAATTAGCTTGCCATCTAGCAAACATTTGTTTAGAAACATCATGTTTAAAATCTTTATTAAACATATATTTTGCTGATTGACATTCTGTTTTTATTATAAATTTCTGATTATATAATCACCTTGAATTTTAAAACACATTTAACTATAGCTAGAATTTCCTTAGCTATAGTAGCATAATTCTTTTGACTAGCATTCCATTTACCTGAATGAAATCTAATCAAATTTTCTTGTTTATTCTCAGGATTAACCTATTTCAAAATTCCACCATACCTATATCAGAGGCATCAGTTTCTATAATTTTATCCCAATTGGGATTTGATATCATTAAGCAAGGCAAAGTTTTTACTTTTTGCTTAATCTTTTGTATAACTTTAGTATGACTTTCAGTACAAGGTTTTGGATTCTTTTTAAGTCTATCATATAAGATTGCTGTATCCTCTGCTAGATTCTTGTAATAAGGTAGGATGTAATTTAAACTTCCTAAAAATCTCTGTAACTGAGTTTTATCAGTAATTTCATCTGGAAATTTTGATCCAAATTCTATACTTCTATTTATTGGTATTATTTCACCTTTTTCAATATTATGTCCTAAGAATCTTATCTTAGTCTGGAATAAAACCATTTTAGGTTTAGAAATTACTAACCCATTAGATATAACTAAATTCTTAAATATTTCCAAGTGTCTAAAATGATCTTCTATTGTCTTAGAAAATACTAAGATGTCATCAATATAGACAATTATAAAATCAGTATAATTCATGAAAATATCATTCATAATTCTCTGAAAATCAGAGGGAGCATTTTTTAATCCAAACGGCATAACATACCATTTATATTGACCAAAAGGTACATTAAAGACAATTTTATACCTATCTACTGGATTAATTTGAATTTGCCAATATCCTGATTTCAAATCAAACTTTGAAAATATCAAAGAATCATACAACCTATCCAATAAATCTTTTTTATTTGGAATGGGATATCTTGCCCATTTTAATACCTTATTTAAAGGTTTATAATTAATTACCAATCTTGGTACTCCTCTTTCTATTTCTGAATGTTTATTAACATAAAAAGCAGTACAAGACCAAGGAGAATTAGATGGTCCTATAATTTTTCTTTCTAATAAAGATTCAATCTCTTTTTTACATAAATTTAAATATTCAGAATTCATCTGACAAGGCCTAGCCTTTGTAGGAATATCTTCCTCATTAAAGTTTTCCTCATAAGGTAAACTCACCATATGTTTTTTCCTATCCCAAAAAGCATTAGGATGGTCATTACAAATTTCTAAAGCAAATTGATTAGTTATATTAACTATCTTTTCCTTTAATTTAGGATTTTCCAATTTTTCTTCAATTGTAAGCATATTAACTTCATATTTAAAGGTTTATAATTAATTACCAATCTTGGTATAATTTTGTTATGTATTTCACAAAATTTATAGAATTCTTTTTGAAATTATTTTTGTTTGATTTTATCAAAATTAAAGGCTCTGATACCATTAGGGGCAGGACCTTTTAAGCTACAAGCATATATGGGAGATTTGAGATTTTCCAAGCAATTTTACAGATTATGCTTAAGCATGAGAAGCCATTTCAGAACTCAACAGCCACTAAACCTCGCCTTAATGCCCTAACGCCTTTATCCTCTCAACGGCTTGACGGGCTCAACAGGCTTAACAGTAAGTTCGGCCATATCTTTCTGAAACAAACCTTCATACTTATTCATATTCTAACCATAACGCCAGATTTCTTGAAAACCCCTTGTCCTTAAGACATCTTCATCATGGATTTTCAATATTCATTAATCAGCCATAATTCAACACAAGAGAGTTTAGCCTATAAGGCTCATGTACAAAATAAACTTAAAATAAAACAAAAATAAAAACAGAAATTAAAAACTTACAGAAATTTAAAGAGAAGCCTTATATACAGCAAACTTGAGGGATTCTGATTGAAATAGAATTTTTACAAAGTGAGAAGAGAGCGGGTAAAGTAAAGCGTATCTAAAACTAAAACTCTATCCGCTTTATATAGACATCTGCGGACTTCAAATAAACTTATAAACTAAAAATCTACAGTGCTAACATTATTCCTGCTTTATTAAAGCATCTCCTTTTTATAAAGGAAAATATTCTTTTACTTTATAAAAGTAACGAATATAATCTTGTCGGCAATAATTCATAAAGTAAAGATTCCTTCTTATCTATTCCTCTATCTTATCTTTACCTTTCTTGGATTTTTCCAAGCTTCCTGTTATAAACTCTGCTGACGTATTTAATATGTCATCAAGATTGATATCAATGTCATTTGGATCTTGAGCATCCTCCAGATCTTCCAATTCTTGAAATTTATTAACACTGGTCATTGAAGTATCACTTCCTGCAGATTTTTTCTCTCTTTCCATCTGCTTCTTTTCTGCCAAGACTTTTCCTAAGTCTTTAATATATTTGGCAACAATTTCTTGGGTTGAAAGATTCATATCTTCCACCTTCTGAGTATCACCTCCAAATCTAAATGTAAGACTTTCTTGAAGTCTAATCTCATTATACTTATCAAGCATTTGTTTGATATAATCAAGAGTATCCAAGCAATTTAATTGCTTTGTCTTGGGATCTTCCTTCATCATTGTATCCCAAAATCTTGTATATGAACATCTTTTTAAACATAAAAGATTATTATGATCATAACCAATTTTAGGATCATTCCTCCATATATACGGAATTGAAAACTCTATAAAGAAATTCATCTGGTTATAACCAGGGTAAAGTCTTTTAGACGTATTAGGAGTAACTTGAACATATTCCATATAATACTCCTTAAATATTTGAGGTAAAATTTCCTCTGAAGCTCCATAGAACTGCCACCAGCTTATAAACCAGTTTGGAATTTTCCGATTATAAATCTGAGAACACAGTTTAATAAACCATGTATGGCTCCTTTTGCCATTCTCATATAAGAACACTTTATCAAATGCCTGGATATAATCCCAGTAGTTGTATTTCAACTGGACATTCTTTATAAAGAACGATTTCTCTGTGAATGGAGATATACCCCAATCCTCAATCGATATAATCTTTTTGATTATTATTTTAGAGAAATTATAAATCTCTTTATTAGTACCTGTGAAGTGATTAAACTCACATTCATTGTCAGAAAGTATCATTTCATAATATTTCTGAGATTTATAAGTCTCAAAGGTATTACCCATATTATTGAGATATTTCTCATAGATTGTCCAGGGCTGATCTTCCCATTTGATATCATCATCATTCAAGAGTAAAATAACTCTTTCTTGTTGGTTTTGAACCATCAATTCATCTTTCTGTTTTCCTTCTTCCACTATTCTGGCGAAGGATGGAGCATTTGAGCTACTTGAGGTTTCACCTTTTTGAGCTTCTTTCCAAGCTCTAAATTGTGCAAATTCATCACTGTCTCTGGATAAACCAGATATATCAGAAGCTATTAACTTCCTATTTCCATGTTGAGCAAGAATCCTTTCAGATCCTCTGCCTCTACCTCCTCTTCCTCTATAAGAGGAATTACCTCTGTAACCAGACATAGCTGTACAATGATATACATTAGACCAATATGTTATTGATTTCTCATATAAAACACTATAAGGATCATCATATAATCTATGATTATAATTATTTTGATCAAATTCATAACGATTAGATTTTAAATCTTCAGAGAATATTTCTGTATCTAATCTTTTTATTTCTTCAAATGTTTCAATATTAGATTGTATTACATCTTCAGATGATTCATAACACCGTAAATCTATATTACCAGGGGTAATTTTATCATATTTAAAATAAGTTTTTAACTCATTTGTTATAAAATTATAAGATCTTTGATCTAAAACCATTTCTTCTACTACATAATTTAAATGTATCATAAATATTCTCGATTTAAAAAATCTTGAAGACTATTATCTTCTCCTTTTTTATAAATAATTTCAAAATCAAATGGTGCTAAGTTAGCTTGCCATCTAGCAAACATTTGTTTAGAAACATCATGTTTAAAATCTTTATTAAACATATATTTAGCTGATTGACAGTCTGTTTTTATTATAAATTTCTGATTATATAAATCATCTTGAAATTGTAAAACACATTTAACTATAGCTAGAATTTCCTTAGCTATAGTAGCATAATTCTTTTGACTAGCATTCCATTTACCTGAATGAAATCTAATCAAATTTTCTTGTTTATTCTCAGGATTAACCTGTTTCAAAATTCCACCATACCCTATATCAGAGGCATCAGTTTCTATAATTTTATCCTAATTGGGATTTGATATCATTAAGCAAGGCAAAGTTTTTACTTTTTGCTTAATCTTTTGTATAACTTTAGTATGACTTTCAGTCCAAGGTTTTGGATTCTTTTTAAGTCTATCATATAAGATTGCTGTATCCTCTGCTAGATTCTTGTAATAAGGTAGGATGTAATTTAAACTTCCTAAAAATCTCTGTAACTGAGTTTTATCAGTAATTTCATCTGGAAATTTTGATCCAAATTCTATACTTCTATTTATTGGTATTATTTCACCTTTTTCAATATTATGTCCTAAGAATCTTATCTTAGTCTGGAATAAAACCATTTTAGGTTTAGAAATTACTAACCCATTAGATATAACTAATTTCTTAAATATTTCCAAGTGTCTAAAATGATCTTCTATTGTCTTAGAAAATACTAAGATGTCATCAATATAGACAATTATAAAATCATTATAATTCATGAAAATATCATTCATAATTCTCTGAAAATCAGAGGGAGCATTTTTTAATCCAAACGGCATAACATACCATTCATATTGACCGAAAGGTACATTAAAGGCAGTTTTATACCTATCTACTGGATTAATTTGAATTTGCCAATATCCTGATTTTAAATCAAATTTAGAAAATATTAAGGCATCATATAATCTATCCAATAAATCTTTTTTATTTGGAATGGGATATCTTGCCCATTTTAATACTTTATTTAAAGGTTTATAATTAATTACCAATCTTGGTACACCTCTTTCAATTTCTGAATGTTTATTAACATAGAAAGCAGTACAAGACCAAGGAGAATTAGATGGTCCTATAATTTTTCTTTCTAATAAAGATTCAATCTCTTTTTTGCATAAATTTAAATATTCAGAATTCATCTGACAAGGCCTAGCCTTTGTAGGAATATCTTCCTCATTAAAGTTTTCCTCATAAGGTAAACTCACCATATGTTTTTTCCTATCCCAAAAAGCATTAGGATGGTCATTACAAATTTCTAAAGAAAATTGATTAGTTATATTAACTATCTTTTCCTTTAATTTAGGATTTTCCAATTTTTCTTCAATTGTAAGCATATTAACTTCATATTTAAGAAAACCTAATTGTTTTTCTTTATTTATAATATCATCATATAAATTATTTAATACCTTAGTAAAAGGTCTAGTTAAGAACTTAAATGTAATTGGTTCATTTTTATAAGTAGCAACTATCTTTTCTTTATCTATCCATCTAAAAGGATAAATCTTATTTATAAATGGTTGTCCTAATATCACAGGAACTGATAATTTATTTTTAGTTAATAAAAAACTTAATGGTATACATTTACCATCATTACAAACCATAGATTTGGATAATTTATATTTAATATTGTAAGCCCTAAGGGCGAACAAACTAAGTTTTTGATATTGGACAATCTTTTAATGTTGTGTCTAATGATCTTAATCTTTGTGATAGAATATCGGAACTCATTATGGAAGCTCTAAGTACTTCAATCAAGCCATTGGTATCAAGATTCAAAGTTATATTCAAGGCTTACCTTTCAAGATTGAAGATTGAAGACTTAGGTTTGGTTAGATTAGCTTTGCCGTTATTAGTCGATATCTTATAAAGCTCTAACCAAAGCTCTCATGAACATAAGCTCTACACTCTAGTCTTGCATGCATCATAAACACGTTTTCAAAAGGCTAAGTTTCAAAACGTTCCTTACATGAGTTCATATCTCAAAAGCCTTTGTTTTCAAAGTCTAAGTACTTTAAAATGATTTTCCAAATGTTCTTATTTGTTACCTTTTGGGAAAACCTTTTAGACTTCAAAAGATTTTAAAATGTGTGAAAAATCAACATCTCTCAGGCTCAGAAAAGTTCGGTCAACCGAGCTAAAGCTCGGATCAACCGAAGAGAAACAGAGAGTTTGATTGATTGACTTCGGTCGACCAAAAGAAGAGTTCGGTCGACCTAAGCTTGGGGTCGGTCGACCGACCCTGTGGAAGGCTCAACCGAAGTGTCCTTCGGTCATCCGAGGTGCTATGTTCGGTCAACCGAACTCTGCGATTTCTAGCCGTTATATGACCGTTAAAGAGTCGTTTTTCAGCAGATTTTCAAATGTATATATACTCCAAAGCTAGAGAATCATACCAAGGCTTGCATATCAAATATTCATTGATCTCTCATCAAGCCAAAACACTTTCAAAGCAAAATACACTTCATTGCCATGATTTAAATCACTCAAAGGTGTATTTCAAAAAGCAAGACAAAGAGTGGACTTCATATGTTCTAAAGAGCTTCAAATTGATGTACTTCAAAGGTATCCATCTTTCACTTAGAAGAGTGAACAACTTTGTTTAATTACCCATCTTAGTGACTGGGTTATTCTTGTAAAAGTCCTACTTAGTGTGGGCAAGCTCTCAGTGAGTTTTTGTATTGTGGTTGTGTTTGTAAAACTCTTAGTGAGTTAGCCACAAGTGTAAAATCTTCTTAGTGAAGTTGTTGAAATCCTTGGGTGCGGCTCAAGGTAGTGGATGTAGATTCTAAGTGAATCGAACCACTCTAAATCCTTTGTCTTGTGTTTGGGTTTTGCATTGCTTTTATTCATCTTGCTCAAACTTACACTAGCATTGCAAAGAATAGAAAAAGTTTCCAAGATTGATTAAAACCCAATTCACCTCCCCCCCTCTTGTGTTTTACAATTGGTATCAGTGCCTCGTCTTCACATTTAGCTTAATAGCTTGAAGTAAAGATTATGGCCGAAAATTCCGCCTTAGCGTTCTTAGAGGGGTATTCCATCGATAGACCACCACTTCTTGATGGAAATAATTTTGATGATTGGAAAGACCGATTCAAGATATATGTATGCTCCATAGATTATTCGTTATGGCATATATTTGAAGAAGGTCCATATGTACCGATGAAAGTAGTGGATGGTGTTCAAACTCCAAAGACGGACAATGAGCTAAATGAAGATGAGTCCTTGAAAATGACTCGAAATTATAAGGCTATGAACATTCTTAGTTGTGCCTTAAGTCCGGAGGAGTACAACCGTGTCCTTGGAAGCAAATCCGCCCACTCTATGTGGAAAACGCTTGAAGATACTCATGAAGGACTAAGCTCTTCAAGTGATGACGGTGATGATGTATACGCCAACTTGTGCTTCATGGCATTTGGTAATGAGGTACATCCTTCTCCTTCTACTTCAAATTCTTATGATGATGAGGTGGATGATCCTAATGTGCTTTTATGTGATATGTATGATCAATTAAAAAAATGTGCCAAGCAAACCAAAGATATGAAGCTTAAAATTGAATCTTTGCTTGTTGAAAGATCTAAGTTGGTTGATGAAAATAAAAAGTTGTGTGATGATGTTAATTGCTTGAAATGTGAAAATGATGATCTTATTACTACTTGCAATACATCTTCATTACAATACATAGAGGCTTGTGATAAATTGTCATCTTTAGAAAACAAGCTTGTTGAGTTTGATCAATTGAAGAACCAAGTTAATGATCTTACCCTTCTTGTTGATAACTTTAATAAGGGTAAGAAAAATCTTGATCAAATTCTTGGCATGCAATGTGCTTCACATGATAAACATGGTCTTGGTTATATTGCTAATCATGTTGATATTGCTAGCTCTTCTCTTAAACCTAATATTCATGTTGTAAATGCTAGAATGTCACAAAGGCCAAATAGATATCTTGTGCATGCTCACAAATCTTCTAAGCCACATATTCATTGCACATATTGTGGAAAACATGGTCACTCTTGTGTTAGATGCCATGTTAAGAAGAAGATTGAAAGGGGAGTTAAAACTATTTGGAGAGTTAAGCTTAATTCAACTAACCCCCATGGACCCAAACAAAAGTGGGTACCAAAAGTTACTCTTCCCTTGATCTTATAGGTTCTTATAAGTTAGATGTATGCCACAAAGCTTCAATGGACTTGATTCGAAGAGAAGTGGCATTGGGGAGAAGTAAAAGGAGATGTGCCAAAAGAAGAAATTCAAAAGCACTCCTTAACACTTGGATTCTCAAAGCTCAAATGTTAATCAATTGGAGAACCAAGTTGCTTAGATACAAAGAGCAAAGCATCAAGTGATGACAAGAGCCAAAGTGTCAATACAATGTCTTCATCACTTGGTAAGAAAGCAAAGGTATCAAAATCACCTTCTCTTAACACTTTAATTAATGTGTTTAAGTGTTTTTGATATATATACATGCTTGCTCTTATATATGTTGCATCTCACATTCTTGAATGTTATATTCATATAGATAACCTTTAGCATGTTCTTTATTGTCCATGTTTATTTAGCTAAGGTATCTATGAGATGTAGCATATGCAACTTGATTGATTCTTGTTTTGTCATGTCTTATTCAATTAAGAATCCATCTAGTTGTCTTGGTTTTTGATTTACAATGATCCTTATGCATATATGTGTTACTTGAGATATTGAGCTAATCATGAAGGACCTTTAAAAAGGTACCATATTTGTTCTCAAGAATTCCTTGTAGGTAACAAAGAGTTCTAAGCTTCAAGAAGAAGATATGAACTACAAGGAATGGCACAAGTGAGCTAAGACTCCAAGAAAAGAGTCAAATGCTAAGGATTACAAGATTGTAGAGGGTTCATCAAGAAAAGAAAAGTCACCCATTATTGATGACTCTACACTTGTCATGCAAAGAAGATTGAGAAGCTCAAGGAACTCATTGAAGGAACTCTAAGTGCAAAAGCATTCATCAAATTCAATGAGATATTGCTAAACTCAATCTCTTTCCTTTTATACCATGTTTGCTCTTCATATGTTTTGATTATTTTGAGCATGTTATAAGAGAGCTTTATGATTTGATCCTTGTGATGAAATCTCTTTTTAAAACCCCCTCCCCTCTTTTATTTAGTGTCGTATGCTTTGGGGGAGTTTGTATATGCTATGTTTAGTTTTTACTTGATCTTTATTGCATATAGGGGTGTTGGTGTGTTTATATTCAAGTCTATAGCATTAATCTTGTGGTTGATCGTCTAGATGCTTGACTTAGGATGTAAACTCTTTATGTGATGTATGCTCAATTGTCTTATTTTACATCATCACATCACTTGTTGGCTTGCCTTTCATCTTTTATATCTTATAGCCAACTTGTGTAAGTTATTTTGGAAGTTATATGTGTTATAAATGTTTATGTCTTTAATTGGTATCACATATACTCTCCCTTAATAACTTTGAGATCATATTCTTCATTTTCTTATCTATTGTGATCTCATTATAGTTTTTGGTTAGTATCACTTTAAGAGTTGCTACACTCTTTTAACTAACCATTAACTTGTTAGAGGAATGTACTCTAAGTGTTATCTTACACTTCCTCTACTTCTTTTGGTTGTGATACATGTGCTTAACTTATGAATTCATGGTATCACTTCCACTAGTACTTTGTTAGCTATATTTTCAAACGTGTGTTACAATTGGTATCATGTTTTACAATTGGTCAATTGGTATCAAACTTGGTTTTTATCTCAAATAGCTAACATCGTATGTTTTATAAACGGGGAGATTGTGCTTAAAGGTTATATTCCTTATCTCCTTTGTTTTTAGCTTAGGTTGATATTCTTTTTGAGCCATATACAACCATCTTTATATTTATGTGTCATTATGGACTCTTTGTATTTTGAAATCAACCAAGCTTATTCAAAAAGATCATTCTTCAGAAAATTGGTGTATTAACTTTGCTTGTGCTATGAACTGTTTATGTTTTTGCAAGTACACCCTTATATCTTTGGAGTTTGAAGTCTTTTTGATTATGCCAAAGGGGGAGAAAAATAGTGTATTAATCTTGCTAAAATGGTGTATTAATCTTGGTGTATTAATCATGTTTTTTTATCCTTTCAGGCATGTTTTGAGGGGAGCTTTGTATATATCTTATGTCTCAAAACATATTTAATGGAAGGAAGGAGGAAAGGAGGTTGGTTGGGAAATAGGGCTCTTCAAGAGTCCACTAGATTATATGGCAAAAATAAGTTATCATGACTAAGTGCTTTTTGTCTTCATTGGTTTTATCTTTTAAAGCACTAGTCATTGCTCTTAATTGATCTTTAACTTTTTGCCATGCTTCCTTGTTCTCAATTTTTGTCCATATTCTATCTTATTACATAAAAGTTTGTCATAATCAAAAAGGGGAGATTGTAAGCCCTAAGGGCGAACAAACTCAGTTTTTGATATTGGACAAACTTTTAATGTTGTGTCTAATGATCTTAATCTTTGTGATAGAATATCGGAACTCATTATGGAAGCTCTAAGTACTTCAATCAAGCCATTGGTATCAAGATTCAAAGTTATATTCAAGGCTTATCTTTCAAGATTGAAGATTGAAGACTTAGGTTTGGTTAGATTAGCTTTGCCGTTATTAGTCGATATCTTATAAAGCTCTAACCAAAGCTCTCATGAACATAAGCTCTACACTCTAGTCTTGCATGCATCATAAACACGTTTTCAAAAGGCTAAGTTTCAAAACGTTCCTTACATGAGTTCATATCTCAAAAGCCTTTGTTTTCAAAGTCTAAGTACTTTAAAATGATTTTCCAAATGTTCTTATTTGTTACCTTTTGGGAAAACCTTTTAGATTTCAAAAGATTTTAAAACGTGTGAAAAATCAACATCTCTCAGGCTCAGAAAAGTTCGGTCAACCGAGCTCAATCAACCGAAGAGAAACAGAGAGTTTGATTGATTGACTTCGGTCGACCAAAAGAAGAGTTCGGTCGACCTAAGCTTGGGGTCGGTCGACCGACCCTGTGAAAGGCTCAACCGAAGTGTCCTTCGGTCATCTGAGGTGCTATGTTCGGTCAACCGAACTCTGCGATTTCTAGCTGTTATATGACCGTTAAAGAGTCGTTTTTTAGCAGATTTTCAAATGTATATATATACTCCAAAGCTAGAGAATCATACCAAGGCTTGCATATCAAATATTCATTGATCTCTCATCAAGCCAAAACACTTTCAAAGCAAAATACACTTCATTGCCATGATTTAAATCACTCAAAGGTGTATTTCAAAAAGCAAGACAAAGAGTGGACTTCATATGTTCTAAAGAGCTTCAAATTGATGTACTTCAAAGGTATCTATCTTTCACTTAGAAGAGTGAACAACTTTGTTTAATTACCCATCTTATTCCCTTTCTTAGTGATTGGGTTATTCTTGTAAAAGTCCTACTTAGTGTGGGCAAGCTCTTAGTGAGTTTTTGTATTGTGGTTGTGTTTGTAAAACTCTTAGTGAGTTAGCCACAAGTGTAAAATCTTCTTAGTGAAGTTGTTGAAATCCTTGGGTGCGGCTCAAGGTAGTGGATGTAGATTCTAAGTGAATCGAACCACTCTAAATCCTTTGTCTTGTGTTTGGGTTTTGCATTGCTTTTATTCATCTTGCTCAAACTTACACTAGCATTGCAAAGAATAGAAAAAGTTTCCAAGATTGATTAAAACCCAATTCACCCCCCCCCTCTTGTGTTTTACAAATATCCATTCTTTCTCCACCTGCATGTTTAATATTATGAGTGGTTTTTTCAAAATACTTAGTGGGTATAACCCCTTCTTGTATTATATTTAAATCTGCACCACTATCAATTAGAGCAGTAAATTCTTGAGAATAATAATTACCTATTAACAAAGTAATTTTTATATGCCATTTTTGAATTGTTACAAACTCAAGAACTTGTAAAAATTCTTCTTTTTTATTTTCAGAAGATTCTTTAAGAATTTCTTCTTTTGCTTTATTCTTAAATTTTTTATCAATTTTTTCAACAATTGTTAAAGTTTCTAGATTAGAAATCCTAGTATCATTTTCTACATTTTTCTTTTTTAAATCTTTAATTTCAGATTTAAGATTATCAATCTCCTTAAGAATATCAGTTATAGAAGTTGGTTTTCCCTAGAATTTTTATTTTCTAAGATCATTTTATGAACTTCAGACATACTGTATTCTTCTTTATATTTATTAATATCAAATTCTTCTTTTGTATTATTTTTACCTTTAGAGGTATTAGGAGTATTACCCATCTGATCTATCATTTTTAATCTTAATTCTGGATCCTTAATTGTTTTTAACAATTCTATCCAATGATCAGATTCTAATACATTAATTTCATGATCTTCATCTTGAAATTGTGATATCATCTTATAAAGTTGTTCATCCTTTCTAGGAGTTTTTATACATGATTGTCCTATCTGACAAGGTTCACATTCATATTCACTAGAAGAACTAGTATAATAGTCAATTTCTATCATATCTAAACTATCAGATTGTTCTGAACTATCATCAGTTGAATCTAATAATAGTTTAAATAATCTATCTTTGATTTCATCATCAAATTCAAGATTTTTAATCTCTTTTTTAGTCCAACAATTTTTTGCAATATGCCCAACCTTATGACATTTATTACAGACAATTATTTTGTCTTTTGTCTTATTATAATTCTTATATTTTTTAGAGGATTTCCTCTTTTCCTTTCTATCAGCTTTATCTTCTAATTTCTTTTTAAAATATTTTCTTTTCTTTTTCCTGTAATAAGGAGGTTTATCAACAATTTTCTTTTTACAATTATGCTTATAAGCAGGCATATCCATACCAAATTGGCTACAAAATTCACCTAATTGTTTTCTTTCAACAATTCTCTGGTTCTTTAATTGTTGATTTAATTTAATTTCATTGCAAAGATTTAATCCTTCCTGTAAAACACAAGAGGGGGGGTGAATTGGGTTTTAGTCGAACTTGGGAACTTTTTCGAATCTTAGCAATGCTAGTAGAAGTTTATGCAAGATGAGCAAATGCAAAACTAAACCCAACAACAAGACAAAGGATTTAGAGTGGTTCGATTCACTTAGAATCTACATCCACTACCTTGAGCCGCACCCAAGGATTTCAACAACTTCACTAAGAAGACTTTTTACAAATGTGGCTAACTCACTAAGAGTTTTACAACACAACCACAATACAAAAGCTCACTAAGAACTTGCCCACACTAAGTAGGACTTTTACAACAATTACCCTATCACTAAGAAAGGGAATTAAGATGAATAAAGAACAAGATAATTCACTCTTCTAAGTGAGAAAGATATACCTTTGAAGTACAAGAATATTAAGCTCTTTGAACATATGATGCACACTCTTTGTCTTGCTTTTGAAAGATTGCTCTTGAATGATTTATATCATAGAAATGAAGAGCATTTACTTTGTGAGCGTTTTGGCTTGATGAGAAATCAATGAATATTTGATATGCAAGCCTTAAAATGATTCTCTAGCTTTGGAGTATTTATACATTTCAAATTTGGCTGAAAAACGACTCTCCAACGGTCAAATAACGGCTAGTTCAAGACAGAGTTCGGTTGACCGAACTTGGCTTCGGATCCACTCCTGAGGACCTAGGTCGACCGAGATAGGGCATAGGTCGACCGACCTATTTTTGTCAAAGTCTCTGTAACTGGTCGGTTGATCCGACCTTGGCTCGGTTGACCGACCTTCCTGAGTTGATTTTTCACACATTTTGAAATCTTTTGAAGTCTAAAATATTTTCCTAAAAGGTAAACAAGTAAGAACACTTGGAAAACCATTTTAAAGGACTTAGACTTAGAAAACAAAGGCTTTTGAAATACGAACACTTGTAAGGATCATTTTGAAACTAAGCCTTTTGAAAACGTGTTTATGAAAACATGCAAGACTTCAGTGTAGAGCTTATGTTCATGAGGAGCTTTGGTTAGAGCTTATAAGATATCGACTTATAGAGACAAAGCTAATCTAACCAAACATATGTCTTCAATCTTCAATCTTGATAAATGAGCCTTGAATAACTTTGAATCTTGATACCAATGACTTGATTGAAGTACTTAGAGCTTCCATAATGAGTTCCGATATTCTATCACAAAGATTAAGATCATTAGACACAACATCAAAAGTGTGTCCAATATAAAAAACTGAGTTTGTTCGGCCTTAGGGCTTACAATCTCCCCCTTTTTGATTATGACAAACTTTTATGTAATAAGATAGAATATGGACAATTAAGAACAAGGAAGCATGAGGAAGCATGGCAAAAAGATCTTAGTACAAATAAGAACAAAGACTAGTGCTTAAAAGATAAACCAATGAAGACAAAAGCACTAGCATGAAAAGTTCTTTTTGCCATTGCATCTAGGGACTCTTAGAAGAGCCCTATTTCCCAACCAACCTCCTTTCCTCCTTCCTTCCATTCAATAGCATTCTTGTGTGTAATATACATACCTTAAGTTTACACAAGAAGCTAACTTACCATTTTCATCAATGTTGATGTGAGTGCTAAGGATCCTATTATAAAGAACAAGCTCACTCAAACATTAGAACTATCAATGGTTTGTTATCATCAAAACAACATAGGATATTTTGCCCTTCAGGCTAACAATCTCCCCCTTTTTTATGATGACAAAACATTGATGCAAATGGGAATAATATGCAAAAAATAAGATACCAAATGTATGCATGAGATAAGGATATTAAGAATCCAGGACAAGTAGAAGTTTTCTCAAAAAAAATTCTACTCCCCCTATATTAAAGAATCCCTTATCTCTCCCATTTTGCAAGTTCTAAGCTTTCTCCTTTTGTAAATTACTTCTCTTGGCACATTTGCAACACTAAAAACTCTCCCTCTTTTTGTCAAAATCAAAAAGGGATATCAGAGCGCCAATAAGAAAAGCATTTCAACGAAAAGTAAAGATTAATTTTGGAGAAGCTTGATGAAATTTAATAATCCTCCCCATATAAAGACAAACTTAAAAACCATGGAAACAACTTGATGGTCTTGTAGATTGATAAAATAAGAACCAAAGGATCAATCCTAAAGACCAAAAAATAATTATGAAGAAGGATTACTTATGAATAAGCTTGGTTGATTTAAAAAAAAAGGAGCCCATAATAACACATAAATCCAAAAGATGATCATGTATGGCTCAAAAAGAATATCAACCTAAGCTAAAAACTAAGGAGATAGGGAATAAACCTTAAAGAACAATCTCCCCGTTTATCAAACATACGATGTTAGCTATTTGAGATAAAACCAAGTTTGATACCAATTTACCAATTGTAAAACATGATACCAATTGTAAATATAGCCAATTGTAAAACACGTTTGAAAATATAGCTAACAAAGTACAAGTGGAAGTGATACCATGAATACATAAGATAAGCACATGTATCACAACCAAAAGAAGTAGAGGAAGTGTAAGATAACACTAGGAGAACATTCCTCTAACAAGTTAATGGTTAGCTAAATGAGTGTAACAACTCTTAAAGTAATACTAACCAAAAACCATAATGAGATCACAAAGGATAAGAGAATGAAGAATATGATCTCAAAGTTATTAAGGGAGAGTCTATGTGATACCAATTGAAGACATAAACATTTATAACACATATAACTTCCAAAATAACTTACACAAGTTGGCTATAAGAGTTAAAAGATGAAAAGCAAGACAACAAGAAATGTGATGATGTAAAATAAGACAAATTGAGCATACATCACATATTATGAGGGAGGTATGAGTTGAAAACATTTGAAAAACTCCCTCTTAGGTTATGCCACTTCCAAACACACAAATAGACACAACCCATGGCATAATCAATGCCACATTCACAGTTTACATCCTAAGTCAAGCATCTAGACGATCAACCACATAAGATAAATGCTAAAGACTTGAATATAAACACAAACCCCTATATGCAATAAAAATCAAGTGAAAACAAAACATAGCATATACAAACTCCGCCATAGCATAAGTCACTAAATAATAGAGGGGAGGGGGATGTTAAAAGGAGATTTCAACACAAAGATCAATTCATTAAGCTCTCTAATAACATGCTCAAAAACAATCAAAACATATGAAGAGCAAACATGTTATAAAAGGAAAGAGATGAGTTTAGCAAAATCTCATTGAATTTGATGAATGCTTTTGCACTTAGAGTTCCTTCAATGAGTTCCTTGAGCTTCTCAATCTTCTTTGCATGACAAGTGTAGAGTCATCAATAATGGGTGACTTTTCTTTTCTTGATGAACCCTCTACAATCTTGTAATCCTTAGCATTTGACTCTTTTCTTGGAGTCTTAGCTCACTTGTGCCATTCCTTGTAGTTCATATCTTCTTCTTGAAGCTTAGAACTCTTTGTTACCTACAAGGAATTCTTGAGACCAAATATGGTACCTTTTTAAAGGTCCTTCATGATTAGCTCAATATCTCAAGTAACACATATATGCATAAGGATCATTGCAAATCAAAAACCAAAACAACTAGATGGATTCTTAAATGAATATGACATGACAAAACAAGAATCAATCAAGTTGCATATGCTACATCTCATAGATACCTTAGCTAAATAGACATGGACAATAAAGAACATGCTAAAGGTTATCTATATAAATATAAACTTCAAGAATGTGAGATGCAACATATATAAGAGCAAGCATGTATATATATCAAAAACACTTAAACACATTAAATAAAGTGTTAAGAGAGGATGATTTTGATACCTTTGCTTTCTTACCAAGTGATGAAGACATTGTATTGACACTTTGGCTCTTGTCATCACTTGATGCTTTGCTCTTTGTATCTAACCAACTTGGTTCTCCAATTGATTAACATTTGAGCTTTGAGAATCCAAGTGTTAAGGAGTGCTTTTGAATTTCTTCTTTTGGCACATCTCCTTTTACTTCTCCCCAATGCCACTTCTCTTCGAATCAAGTCCATTGAAGCTTTGTGGCATACATCTAACTTATAAGAACCTATAAGATCAAGGGAAGAGTAGCTTTTGGTACCCACTTTTGTTTGGGTCCATGGAGGTTAGTTGAAATACGTTTAACTCTCCAAATAGTTTTTACCCCTTTTTCAATCTTCTTCTTAACATGGCATCTAGCATTAGAATGACCATGTTTTCCACAATATGTGCAACAAATGTGTGGCTTAGAAGAATTGTGAACATGCTCATGATATCTAATTTGCCTATGTGAGGTACTAGCATGCACAAAGTGATTCTTAGGCATATTAGAAGAGCTAGCATGATCAATGTGATTAGCATTATAACCAAGACCATGCTTAACATGTGAAGCACGTTGCAAACCAAGAATTTGATCAAGATTTTTCTTACCCTTAGTAAAG
The DNA here is from genome assembly GCA_026122235.1 of Vinca minor. NCBI lineage: Eukaryota > Viridiplantae > Streptophyta > Magnoliopsida > Gentianales > Apocynaceae > Vinca > Vinca minor. The sequence continues at coordinate 644,424 of JAOCZM010000197.1, forward strand.
TTTTCAACAAGAAGGGTAAGATCTTTAACTTTGTTCTCCAAAAGATCAAATTCAACAAGTTTGAGTTCAAGAGATGTCAATTTATCATAGGTTTCTAGGTACTTTAATGATGAAGTGTTGCAAGTAGAAATAAGCTTTTCTTTTTTCAATTTTCATGCAATCAACATCATCACATAGCTTTTTATTCTCACTAGACAACCTAGATTTATCTTCAAGCAAAGATTCAATTTTAAGCTTCATGTCTTTGTTTTGCTTTGCACATTTTTTCAATTGATCATACATGTCACATAAAAGCACATTAGGATCATCCTCCTCATCATCATAAGAATTTGAAGTAGAAGGAGAAGGATGTACCTCATTACCAAATGCCATAAGACATGTGTGATCATATTCTTCTTGATCATCATCACTTTCTTCTTCATCCCAATGGCTTAACAAGCACTTTGCATTTTTGAGATTGAAGATCAATTTCTCTACTTCTTCATTATTGATGATAGAATCAAGATCACTCTCTTTAGGAACATTTTTCCTTTTCTTCATCTCAAAGGTGAGTAGAGAGCCAATAAGTTCCTCCGTTGAATATGTCTTTAAGTCCTTGGCTTCTTCAATGGCAAGAGCTTTTGTCTCCCAACTTTTAGGAAGAGAATTTAGAATCTTCCTATTTATTTCTCCGGTAGTATACTCCTTGCCATTAGACCTCAACCCAATTACAATGTTGGTGAGTCTTGAGTTATTCTCATTGATAGATTCATTAGGCTTCATGGAGAATAGCTCAAATTCTCTAACAAGCATATTCAACCTTGACTCCTTGACTTGGTTTGTGCCTTCATGAGTAACTTCAAGCATTTTCCATATGGAGTGTGCGGATTTTCTTCCAAGCACACGGTTGTACTCATCCGGATTCAAGGCACAACTAAGAATGTTCATTGCCTTGTAATTTTGAGTCATCTTCTTGGACTCAAACTCATTTAACTCATTGTCCGGCTTTGGCACTTGAACACCATCCACCATTTTCATAGGCACATATGGACCATCTTCAAATATATGCCATAAAGAATAATCTATTGAGCACACATATATCTTGAAACGTTCCTTCCAAGCCTCATAATTATTTCCATCAAAAAGTGGTGGCCTATTGGTGGAAGACCCCTCTAAGTAGGCTAATGCGGAATTACCGGCCATAATCTTTACTTCAAGCGGTTAAGCTAAAAATGAAGACGAGGCTCTAATACCAATTGTAAAACACAAGGGGGGGTGAATTGGGTTTTAGTCGAACTTGGGAACTTTTTCGAATCTTAGCAATGCTAGTAGAAGTTTATGCAAGATGAGCAAATGCAAAACTAAACCCAACAACAAGACAAAGGATTTAGAGTGGTTCGATTCACTTAGAATCTACATCCACTACCTTGAGCCGCACCCAAGGATTTCAACAACTTCACTAAGAAGACTTTTTACAAATGTGGCTAACTCACTAAGAGTTTTACAACACAACCACAATACAAAAGCTCACTAAGAACTTGCCCACACTAAGTAGGACTTTTACAACAATTACCCTATCACTAAGAAAGGGAATTAAGATGAATAAAGAACAAGATAATTCACTCTTCTAAGTGAGAAAGATATACCTTTGAAGTACAAGAATATTAAGCTCTTTGAACATATGATGCACACTCTTTGTCTTGCTTTTGAAAGATTGCTCTTGAATGATTTATATCATAGAAATGAAGAGCATTTACTTTGTGAGCGTTTTGGCTTGATGAGAAATTAATGAATATTTGATATGCAAGCCTTAAAATGATTCTCTAGCTTTGGAGTATTTATACATTTCAAATTTGGCTGAAAAACGACTCTCCAACGGTCAAATAACGGCTAGTTCAAGACAGAGTTCGGTTGACCGACTTGGCTTCGGATCCACTCTTGAGGACCTCGGTCGATCAGAGATAGGGCATAGGTCGACCGACCTATTTTTGTCAAAGTCTCTGTAACTGGTCGGTTGATCCGACCTTGGCTCGGTTGACCGACCTTCCTGAGTTGATTTTTCACACATTTTGAAATCTTTTGAAGTCTTTTGAAGTCTAAAATATTTTCCTAAAAGGTAACAAGTAAGAACACTTGGAAAACCATTTTAAAGGACTTAGACTTAGAAAACAAAGGCTTTTGAAATACGAACACTTGTAAGGATCATTTTGAAACTAAGCCTTTTGAAAACGTGTTTATGAAAACATGCAAGACTTGAGTGTAGAGCTTATGTTCATGAGGAGCTTTGGTTAGAGCTTATAAGATATCGACTTATAGAGACAAAGCTAATCTAACCAAACCTAAGTCTTCAATCTTCAATCTTGATAAATGAGCCTTGAATAACTTTGAATCTTGATACCAATGACTTGATTGAAGTACTTAGAGCTTCCATAATGAGTTCCGATATTCTATCACAAAGATTAAGATCATTAGACACAACATCAAAAGTTTGTCCAATATCAAAAACTGAGTTTGTTCGCCCTTAGGGCTTACACTTCCTGAGTACAAGTTCCTATTAACTTGCCATAAGTATATTCATGATAAGGTATTGTAGGCTTATTACCTTTTAAAGATTTCCTAATTCTTTCCGCAAATAAATGAGGTAAGCCATCTATAAACTTAGCTTTCCAATGAGTACTATCACTCTCTGGTAATTGTAAAACTCTATTTAGAAAAGTATCTTTATGCCATCTAAAATCAGTAAGTGTTTTACACCTAAGATTTTGCAATAAAGTTCTAATAGTATCATAATTTTCAGAAAATGTTCCTGTAAAATGTTCAATTATTTGAACTACAAGTGTATACACATTTTTCTTTAGTTTCACCATTTTTCAGTTTAACTGTTCTTAGAATACCTTCTCTAGTTTCAGGTTTCAAATAATTATCCCACCAACCTTTTAGTTGGCCTGTAAATCCTGCAATTATCATTTTAGCAATATTAAGGTCACTATTACCTTCATTTTTACAAATAGTAGAATACATAAGCATTCTATGCATATGACTAAAAATTTGATTTTGTGTAAAATTATCTATATTCCATTCATAGATATATTTTCCACCATAGCTATTATTAAGCTCAAAATAATCTTCTTCTTGAAGAGTATCCATAGGCGATGGTCTAGTATAATAATACCTCTTTTGAGTAGGCTTAGATGCCCATTTTTCATTTACTACAGCATTGATATTATCATCAGATTCTTTTATAATAACATTTATATTATCTTCATCAGATGATTCATCTGAATCCCTGCCAAAAGGATTTATATCAACATCACTTAAAGTATTTAAACTTAAATTAGCTATTTTTCCTCTTAGGATTTCTGCTAATTGTTCAGTTACTTCTTCTTCCCAAGGAGAAAATTTTCTAGACTTAAAGTCTTTAATTTCAGGAGGACTTTGTAAATTAGTCTCTACCTTTAATGGTTCAACATTTTTTGGTTTTACCACAGTTATATTACTATTCATAAGTGTTATTACACTATCAATTTTCTTATGTAAAGAAACCATTTGCTCTCCTAATATATTTAAATTAAGATTAGCAAAATTATTTTGTTGTATTAAACCATTTATCTGTTTAACAGTAACATTCAGAGTTTCATCTTCAAATATTTTCGATAAAGCTAAAAAATCACAACCTTCCATTTTAAAAGATTTTAATGGAGGATTAACATCCTTTATTATATCACCATTCAATAATTTATAATTTCTTTCAATAACATTTATATAATGTTGAATATAGGTAGAATAAAACCAAGGAACAAAATATATAATTTTGTTATGTATTTCACAAAATTCATAGAATTCTTTTTGAAATTCTTTTTGTCTGATTTTATCAAAATTATCAAAGAACCATTTTCTAAAAAGTTCCCATTTGGGTAATTTAAATTCATTACTTACAATTTTTCTGGCTTCTGAACCAGAACTAAAATCAACTTTAGGTTCACTATCCATTACCTAAATTATAACTCATTTGAGACAGAGTCTCAATGTCCTTTTTATTATTAAAGGCTCTTAATAAATTATCATCATTTATTTTTAATCCATCAACTTTATTATCTTTGACAGATTCATTACTACTATCATCTTTTCTATCCTCTCTTAAAGCTGCTATAAAACTTTCAGGTAACCCTTCTAAGATTAAAGGCTTAAATGCAACTTGCACTAATCCTATATGTATAAACTTATGTTCTGAATACCTATAAGGATTAATATCACTTTCATTTAATAAATGAATTATCATTTCTTCATTATCTAAGGAAATAGATTCCTCTGTTGTCTTAACAATCTGTTTTAAACCCATTTTTTCAAAAGTTCCTAACTGGTAAATTGTCCTAGGTTCAAATCTAGGAATTGTCCATCTATTTAATAGATCTAAATTCTGAGGTATCTCAGATTCTTTACTAATACTGTTTTTAACATTAGACTTATTAGTCAAAATTCCTTTAAACTTTAAAGACATATTCATAAAACTTTTGTTGAATTATGAACTTCATAATGAACTAACAAAATTCCATGGCTCTGATACCATAAGGGGCAGGACCTTTTAAGCTACCAGCATATATGGGAGATTTGAGATTTTACAAGCATTTTTACAGATTATGCTTAAGTATGAGAAGCCATTTCAGAACTCAACAGCCACTAAACCACGCCTTAATGCCCTAACGCCTTCATCCTCTCAACGGCTTAACGGGCTCAACAGGCTTAACAGTAAGTTCGGCCATATCTTTCTGAAACAAACCTTCATACTTATTCATATTCTAACCATAACGCCAGATTTCTTGAAAACCCCTTGTCCTTAAGACATCTTCATCATGGATTTTCAATATTCATTAATCAGCCATAATTCAACACGAGAGTTTAGCCTATAAGTCTCATAAACTAATAGTCTTCCATTATTCCATGGCTCTAAAGAAAAGATGGTTGCTACTTATAAAAATGAACCAATTACATTTAAGTTCATAACTAGACCTTTTACTAAGGTATTAAATAATTTATATGATGATATTATAAATAAAGAAAAACAATTAGGTTTTCTTAAATATGAAGTTAATATGCTTACAATTGAAGAAAAATTGGAAAATCCTAAATTAAAGGAAAAGATAGTTAATATAACTAATCAATTTGCTTTAGAAATTTGTAATGACCATCCTAATGCTTTTTGGGATAGGAAAAAATATATGGTGAGTTTACCTTATGAGGAAAACTTTAATGAGGAAGATATTCCTACAAAGGCTAGGCCTTGTCAGATGAATTCTGAATATTTAAATTTATGTAAAAAAGAGATTGAATCTTTATTAGAAAGAAAAATTATAGGACCATCTAATTCTCCTTGGTCTTGTACTGCTTTCTATGTTAATAAACATTCAGAAATAGAAAGAGGTGTACCAAGATTGGTAATTCATTATAAACCTTTAAATAAAGTATTAAAATGGACAAGATATCCCATTCCAAATAAAAAAGATTTATTGGATAGATTATATGATGCCTTAATATTTTCTAAATTTGATTTAAAATCAGGATATTGGCAAATTCAAATTAATCCAGGTAGATAGGTATAAAACCGCCTTTTAATGTACCTTTTGGTCAATATGAATGGTATGTTATGCCGTTTGGATTAAAAAATGCTCCCTCTGAATTTCAGAGAATTATGAATGATATTTTCATGAATTATACTGATTTTATAATTGTCTATATTGATGACATCTTAGTATTTTCTAAGACAATAGAAGATCATTTTAGACACTTGGAAATATTTAAGAAATTAGTTATATCTAATGGGTTAGTAATTTCTAAACCTAAAATGGTTTTATTCCAGACTAAGATAAGATTCTTAGGACATAATATTGAAAAAGGTGAAATAATACCAATAAATAGAAGTATAGAATTTGGATCAAAATTTCCAGATGAAATTATTGATAAAACTCAGTTACAGAGATTTTTAGGAAGTTTAAATTACATCCTACCTTATTACAAGAATCTAGCAGGGGATACGGCAATCTTATATGATAGACTTAAAAAGAATCCAAAACCTTGGACTGAAAGTCATACTAAAGTTATACAAAAGATTAAGCAAAAAGTAAAAACTTTGCCTTGCTTAATGATATCAAATCCCAATTGGGATAAAATTATAGAAACTGATGCCTCTGATATAGGGTATGGTGGAATTTTGAAACAGGTTAATCCTGAGAATAAACAAGAAAATTTGATTAGATTTCATTCAGGTAAATGGAATGCTAGTCAAAAGAATTATGCTACTATAGCTAAGGAAATTCTAGCTATAGTTAAATGTGTTTTAAAATTTCAAGATGATTTATATAATCAGAAATTTATAATAAAAACAGACTGTCAATCAGCTAAATATATGTTTAATAAAGATTTTAAACATGATGTTTCTAAACAAATGTTTGCTAGATGGCAAGCTAATTTAGCTCCATTTGATTTTAAAATTATTCATAAAAAAGGAGAAGATAATAGTCTTCCAGATTTTTTAACTCGAGAATATTTATGATACATTTAAATTATGTAGTAGAAGAAATGGTTTTAGATCAAAGATCTTGTAATTTTATAACAAATGAGTTAAAAACTTATTTTAAATATGATAAAATTACCCTTGGTAATATAGATTTACGGTGTTATGAATCATCTGAAGATGTAATACAATCTAATATTGAAACATTTGAAGAAATAAAAAGATTAGATACAGAAATATTCTCTGAAGATTTAAAATCTAATCGTTATGAATTTGATCAAAGTAATTATAATCATAGATTATATGATGATCCTTATAGTGTTTTATATGAGAAACCAATAACAGATTGGTCTAATGTATATCATTGTACAGCTATGTCTGGTTACAGAGGTAATTCCTCTTATAGAGGAAGAGGAGGTAGAGACAGAGGATCTGAAAGGATTCTTGCTCAACATGGAAATAGGAAGTTAATAGCTTCTGATATATATGGTTTATCCAGAGACAGTGATGAATTTGCACAATTTAGACCTTGGAAAGAAGCTCAAAAAGCTGAAACCTCAAGTAGCTCAAATGCTCCATCCTTCGCCAGAATAGTGGAAGAAGGAAAACAGAAAGATATGGCCGAACTTACTGTTAAGCCTGTTGAGCCCGTTAAGCCGTTGAGAGGATGAAGGCGTTAGGGCATTAAGGCGTGGTTTAGTGGCTGTGGAGTTCTGAAATGGCTTCTCATACTTGAGCATAATCTGTAAAAATGCTTGATTTCTTGAAAACCCCTTGTCCTTAAGACATCTTCATCATGGATTTTCAATATTCATTAATCAGCCATAATTCAACACAAGAGAGTTTAGCCTATAAGGCTCATAAACTAAATAAAATTAAAATTAAACAAAAAATAAAAACAAAAATTAAAAACTTACAAAAATTTAAAGTGAAGCCTTATATACAGCAAACTTGAAAGATTCTTCTTGATATATGATTTTTACAAAGTAAGAAGAGAGCGGGTAAAGGAAAGCCTGTTGAGCCCATTAAGCCGTTGAGAGGATGAAGGCGTTAGGGCATTAAGGCGTGGTTAGGGGCAGGACCTTTTAAGGTACCAGCATATATGGGAGATTTGAGATTTTCCAAGCAATTTTACAGATTATGCTTAAGCATGAGAAGCCATTTCAGAACTCAATAGCCACTAAACCTCGCCTTAATGCCCTAACGCCTTTATCCTCTCAACGGCTTGACGGGCTCAACAAGCTTAACAGTAAGTTCGGCCATATCTTTCTGAAACAAACCTTCATACTTATTCATATTCTAACCATAACGCCAGATTTCTTGAAAACCCCTTGTCCTTAAGACATCTTCATCATGGATTTTCAATATTCATTAATCAGCCATAATTCAACACAAGAGAGTTTAGCCTATAAGGCTCATAAACAAAATTAAATAAAAATAAAACAAAAATAAAAACAGAAATTAAAAACTTACAGAAATTTAAAGAGAAGCCTTATATACAGCAAACTTGAGGGATTCTGATTGAAATAGAATTTTTACAAAGTGAGAAGAGAGCGGGTAAAGAAAAGCGTACCTAAAACTAAAACTCTATCCACTTTATATAGACATCTGCGGACTTCAAATAAACTTTAAAAACTCAAAATCTACAGTACTAACATTATTGCTGCTTTATTAAAGCATCTCCTTTTTTATAAAGGCGAATATTCTTTTACTTTATAAAAGTAACGAATATAATCTTGTCGGTAATAATTCATAAAGTACAGATTCCTTTTTCTATTCCTCTATCTTATCTTTACCTTTCTTGGATTTATCCAAGCTTCCTGTTATAAACTCTGCTGACGTATTTAATATGTCATCATGATTGATATCAATGCCATTTGGATCTTGAGCATCCTCCAGATCTTCCAATTCTTGAAATTTATTAACACTGGTCATTGAAGTATCACTTCCTGCAGATTTTTTCTCTCTTTCCATCTGCTTCTTTTCTGCCAAGACTTTTCCTAAGTCTTTAATATATTTGGCAACAATTTCTTGGGTTGACAGATTCATATCTTCCACCTTTTGAGTATCACCTCCAAATCGGAATGTTAGACTTTCTTGAAGTCTGATTTCATTATACTTATCAAGCATTTGTTTGATATAATCAAGAGTATCTAAGAAATTTAATTGCTTTGTCTTGGGATCCTCCTTCATCATTGTATCCCAAAATCTTGTATATGAACATCTTTTTAAACATAAAAGATTATTATGATCATAACCAATTTTAGGATCATTCCTCCATATATACGGAATTGAAAACTCTATAAAGAAATTCATCTGGTTATAACTAGGGTAAAGTCTTTTAGACGTATTAGGAGTAACTTGAACATATTCCATATAATACTCCTTAAATATTTGAGGTAAAATTTCCTCTGAAGCTCCATAGAACTGCCACCAGCTTATAAACCAGTTTGGAATTTTCCGATTATAAATCTGAGAACACAATTTAATAAACCATGTATGGCTCCTTTTGCCATTCTCATATAAGAACACTTTATCAAATGCCTGGATATAATCCCCAGTGAGTTGTATTTCAACCTGGACATTCTTTATAAAGAACGATTTCTCCGTGAATGGAGATATACCCCAATCCTCAATCGATATAATCTTTTTGATTATTATTTTAGAGAAATTATAAATCTCTTTATTAGTACCTGTGAAGTGATTAAACTCACATTCATTGTCAGAAAGTATCATTTCATAATATTTCTGAGATTTATAAGTCTCAAAGGTATTACCCATATTATTGAGATATTTCTCATAGATTGTCCAGGGCTGATCTTCCCATTTGATATCATCATCATTCAAGAGTAAAATAACTCTTTCTTGTTGGTTTTGAACCATCAATTCATCTTTCTGTTTTCCTTCTTCCACTATTCTGGCGAAGGATGGAGCATTTGAGCTACTTGAGGTTTCACCTTTTTTGAGCTTCTTTCCAAGCTCTAAATTGTGCAAATTCATCACCTGTCTCTCGGATAAACCGGATATATCGAAGCTATTAACTTCCTATTTCCATGTTGAGCAAGAATCCTTTCAGATCCTCTGCCTCTACCTCCTCTTCCTCTATAAGAGGAATTACCTCTGTAACCAGACATAGCTGTACAATGATATACATTAGACCAATTTGTTATTGATTTCTCATATAAAACACTATAAGGATCATCATATAATCTATGATTATAATTACTTTGATCAAATTCATAACGATTAGATTTTAAATCTTCAGAGAATATTTATGTATCTAATCTTTTTATTTCTTCAAATGTTTCAATATTAGATTGTATTACATCTTCAGATGATTCATAACACCGTAAATCTATATTACCAGGGGTAATTTTATCATATTTAAAATAAGTTTTTAACTCATTTGTTATAAAATTATAAGATCTTTGATCTAAAACCATTTCTTCTATTACATAATTTAAATGTATCATAAATATTCTCGAGTTAAAAAATCTGGAAGACAATTATCTTCTCCTTTTTTATAAATAATTTCAAAATCCAATGGAGCTAAATTAGCTTGCCATCTAGCAAACATTTGTTTAGAAACATCATGTTTAAAATCTTTATTAAACATATATTTAGCTGATTGACAGTCTATTTTTATTATAAATTTCTGATTATATAAATCATCTTGAAATTTTAAAACACATTTAACTATAGCTAGAATTTCCTTAGCTATAGTAGCATAATTCTTTTGACTAGCATTCCATTTACCTGAATGAAATCTAATCAAATTTTCTTGTTTATTCTCGGGGATTAACCTTTGTTTCAAAATTCCACCATACCCTATATCGGAGGCATCGGTTTCTATAATTTTATCCCAATTGGGATTTGATATCATTAAGCAAGGCAAAGTTTTTACTTTTTGCTTAATCTTTTGTATAACTTTAGTATGACTTTCAGTCCAAGGTTTTGGATTCTTTTTAAGTCTCATATAAGATTGCTGTATCATCTGCTAGATTCTTGTAATAAGGTAGGATGTAATTTAAACTTCCTAAAAATCTCATGAATCGAGTTTTATCGGTAATTTCATCCGAAATTTTGATCCAAATTCTATACTTCTATTTATTGGTATTATTTCACCTTTTTCAATATTATGTCCTAAGAATCTTATCTTAGTCTGGAATAAAACCATTTTAGGTTTAGAAATTACTAACCCATTAGATATAACTAATTTCTTAAATATTTCCAAGTGTCTAAAATGATCTTCTATTGTCTTAGAAAATACTAAGATGTCATCAATATAGACAATTATAAAATCATTATAATTCATGAAAATATCATTCATAATTCTCTGAAAATCAGAGGGAGCATTTTTTAATCCAAACGGCATAACATACCATTCATATTGACCAAAAGGTACATTAAAGGCAGTTTTATACCTATCTACTGGATTAATTTGAATTTGCCAATATCCTGATTTCAAATCAAACTTTGAAAATATCAAAGAATCATATAACCTATCCAATAAATCTTTTTTATTTGGAATGGGATATCTTGCCCATTTTAATACTTTATTTAAAGGTTTATAATTAATTACCAATCTTGGTACACCTCTTTCAATTTCTGAATGTTTATTAACATAGAAAGCAGTACAAGACCAAGGAGAATTAGATGGTCCTATAATTTTTCTTTCTAATCAAGATTCAATCTCTTTTTTACATAAATTTAAATATTCAGAATTCATCTGACAAGGCCTAGCCTTTGTAGGAATATCTTCCTCATTAAAGTTTTCCTCATAAGGCAAACTCACCATATGTTTTTTTCTATCCCAAAAAGCATTAGGATGGTCATTACAAATTTCTAAGGCAAACTGATTAGTTATATTAACTATCTTTTCCTTTAATTTAGGATTTTCCAATTTTTCTTCAATTGTAAGCATATTAACTTCATATTTAAGAAAACCTAATTGTTTTTCTTTATTTATAATGTCATCATATAAATTATTTAATACCTTAGTAAAAGGTCTAGTTATGAACTTAAATGTAATTGGTTCATTTTTATAAGTAGCAACCATATTTTCTCTATCTATCCATCTAAAAGGATAAATCTTATTTATAAATGGTTGTCCTAATATCACCGGAACTGATAATTTATTTTTAGTTAATAAAAAACTTAATGGTATACATTTACCATCATTACAAACCATAGATTTGGATAATTTATATTTAATATCCATTCTTTCACCACCTGCATGTTTAATATTATGAGTGGTTTTTTCAAAATACTTAGTGGGTATAACCCCTTCTTGTATTATATTCAAATCTGCACCACTATCAATTAAAGCAGTAAATTCTTGAGAATAATAATTACCTATTAACAAAGTAATTTTTATATGCCATTTTTGAATTGTTACAAACTCAAGAACTTGTAAAAATTCTTCTTTTTCAGTTTCAGAAGATTCTTTAAGAATTTCTTCTTTTGCTTTATTCTTAAATTTTTTATCAATTTTTTCAACAATTGTTAAGGTTTCTAGATTAGAAATCCTAGTATCATTTTCTACATTTTTCTTTTTTAAATCTTTAATTTCAGATTTAAGATTATCAATCTCCTTAAGAATATTAGTTATAGAAGTTGGTTTTTCCCTAGAATTTTTATTTTCTAAGATCATTTTATGAACTTCAGACATACTGTATTCTTCTTTATATTTATTAATATCAAATTCTTCTTTTATATTATTTTTACCTTTTGAGGTACTAGGTGTATTACCCATCTGGTCTATCATTTTTAATCTTAATTCTGGATCCTTAATTGTTTTTAACAATTCTATCCAAAGATCTTAATTCTTTAATCTTAGAAGGGTTACCTAAAAGTTTTATAGCAGCTTTAAGAGAGGATAGAAAAGATGATAGTAGTAATGAATCTGTCAAAGATAATAAAGTTGATGGATTAAAATTACATGATGATAATATATTAAGAGCCTTTAATAATAAAAAGGACATTGAGACTCTGTCTCAAATGAGTTATAATTTAGGTAATGGATAGTGAACCTAAAGTTGATTTTAGTTCTGGTTCAGAAGCCAGAAAAATTATAAGTAATGAATTTAAATTACCCAGATGGGAATTATTTAGAACATGGTTCTTTGATAATTTTGATAAAATCAGACAGAAAGAATTTCAAACAGAATTCTATGAATTTTGTGGCATACACAACAAAATTGTATATTTTGTTCCTTGGTTTTATTCTACTTATATTCAAAATTATGTAAATGTTATTGAAAGAAATTATAAATTATTGAATGGTGATATAATAAAGGATGTTAATCCTCCATTAAAATCTTTTAAAATGGAAGGTTGTGATTTTTTAGCTTTATCAAAAATATTTGAAGATGAAACTCTGAATGTTACTGTTAAACAGATAAATGGTTTAATACAACAAAATAATTTTGCTAATCTTAATTTAAATATATTAGGAGAGAAAATGGTTTCTTTACATAAGAAAATTGATAGTGTAATAACACTTATGAATAGTAATATAACTGTGGTAAAACCAGAAAATGTTGAACCATTAAAGGTAGAGACTAATTTACAAAGTCCTCCTGAAATTAAAGACTTTAAGTCTAGAAAATTTTCTCCTTGGGAAGAAGAAGTAACTGAACAATTAGCAGAAATCCTAAGAGGAAAAATAGCTAATTTAAGTTTAAATACTTTAAGTGATGTTGATATAAATCCTTTTGGCAGGGATTCAGATGAATCATCTGATGAAGATAATATAAATGTTATTATAAAAGAATCAATGATAATATCAATCGTTTGTAGTAAATGAAAAAATGGGCATCTAAGCCTACTCAAAAGAGGTATTATTATACTAGACCATCGCCTATGGATACTCTTCAAGAAGAAGATTATTTTGAGCTTAATAATAGCTATGGTGGAAAATATATCTATGAATGGAATATAGATAATTTTACACAAAATCAAATTTTTAGTCATATGCATAGAATGCTTATGTATTCTACTATTTGTAAAAATGAAGGTAATAGTGACCTTAATATTGCTAAAATGATAATTGCAGGATTTACAGGCCAACTAAAAGGTTGGTGGGATAATTATTTGAAACCTGAAACTAGAGAAGGTATTCTAAGAACAGTTAAACTGGAAAATGGTGAAACCAAAGAAAATGTTGTTTATACACTTGTAGTTCAAATAATTGAACATTTTACAGGAACATTTTCTGAAAATTATGATACTATTAGAACTTTATTGCAAAATCTTAGGTGTAAAACACTTACTGATTTTAGATGGTATAAAGTTACTTTTTTAAATAGAGTTTTACAATTACCAGAGAGTGATAGTACTCATTGGAAAGCTAAGTTTATAGATGGCTTACCTCATTTATTTGCGGAAAGAATTAGGAAATCTTTAAAAGGTAATAAGCCTACAATACCTTATCATGAATATACTTATGGCAAGTTAATAGGAACTTGTACTCAGGAAGGATTAAATCTTTGCAATGAAATTAAATTAAATCAACAATTAAAGAACCAGAGAATTGTTGAAAGAAAACAATTAGGTGAATTTTGTAGCCAATTTGGTATGGATATGCCTGCTTATAAGCATAAAGGTAAAAAGAAAATTGTTGATAAGCCTCCTTATTACAGGAAAATGAAAAGAAAATATTCTAAAAAGAAATTAGAAGATAAAGCTGATAGAAAGGAAAAGAGGAAATCCTCTAAAAAATATAAGAATTATAATAAGAAAAAAGACAAAAAAAATTGTCTGTAATAAATGTCATAAGGTTGGGCATATTGCTAAAAATTGTTGGACTAAAAAAGAGATTAAAAATCTTGAATTTGATGATGAAATCAAAGATAGATTATGTAAACTATTATTAGATTCAACTGATGATAGTTCAGAACAATCTGATAGTTTAGATATGATAAAAAGTGACTATTATACTAGTTCTTCTAGTGAATATGAATGTGAACCTTGTCAGATAGGACAATCATGTATAAAAACTCCTAGAAAGGATGAACAACTTTATAAGATGATATCACAATTTCAAGATGAAGATCATGAAATTAATGTATTAGAATCTGATCATTGGATAGAATTGTTAAAAACAATTAAGGATCCAGAATTAAGATTAAAAATGATAGATCAGATGGGTAATACTCCTAGTACCTCTAAAGGTAAAAATAATACAAAAGAAGAATTTGATATTAATAAATATAAAGAAGAATACAGTATGTCTGAAGTTCATAAAATGATCTTAGAAAATAAAAATTCTAGGGAAAAACCAACTTCTATAACTGATATTCTTAAGGAGATTGATAATCTTAAATCTGAAATTAAAGATTTAAAAAAGAAAAATGTAGAAAATGATACTAGGATTTCTAATCTAGAAACCTTAACAATTGTTGAAAAAAATTGATAAAAAAATTTAAGAATAAAGCAAAAGAAGAAATTCTTAAAGAATCTTCGAAAGCGAAAAAGAAGAATTTTTACAAGTTCTTGAGTTTGTAACAATTCAAAAATGGCATATAAAAATTACTTTGTTAATAGGTAATTATTATTCTCAAGAATTTACTGCTTTAATTGATAGTGGTACAGATTTGAATATAATACAAGAAGGGGTTATACCAACTAAGTATTTTGAAAAAACCACTCATAATATTAAACATGCAGGTGGAGAAAGAATGGATATTAAATATAAATTATCCAAATCTATGGTTTGTAATGATGGTAAATGTATACCACTAAGTTTTTTATTAACTAAAAATAAATTATCAGTTCCTGTGATATTAGGACAACCATTTATAAATAAGATTTATCCTTTTAGATGGATAGATAAAGAAAAGATGGTTGCTACTTATAAAAATGAACCAATTACATTTAAGTTCATAACTAGACCTTTTACTAATTTATATGATGATATTATAAATAAAGAAAAACAATTAGGTTTTCTTAAATATGAAGTTAATATGCTTACAATTGAAGAAAAATTGGAAAATCCTAAGAAAAATCAGAAGTTGCCACCTAAGTATTTTGGACCCTATGCTATAGTCAAGAGACTGGGTAGTGTAGCTTATCAGATAGCCCTTCCTGTAGGTGCTAAGTTACATCTTGTCTTCCACATAAGTCAACTGATGCTGAAGAAAGGTAATGAGGTGGTAGCCCAAAGAGATCTACCTATGATCATCTCAGAAGGTCAGCTTTTGGTGGATAGGAGATTGGTGAAAAAGGGCAATGGACCAGTTGTACAATGACTAATTCCATGGAGTAATTTACTAGTGGAGGATGCCACATGGGAAAATGCAGATGAATTCATGAAAAAAATGGCCTAATTTCCCTTGGAAAGCTTGAGGGCAAACTGTTGTTTAAGGGATGGGGAATGTTATGAAGGAAGCTTAAATAAAAGAATGAAGCTGTGGCATTGAAGAATTAAACCTGGGCTGTTGAAGAAGAGTTTTAAAAGGCAAAAGGCGCGGATCCTACAGACGGGTCAGAGGAAAATGGAGCCCCAACTCATGTCTATAAATAGAAGAGAGAGAAGATATTTTGGATATCTTTTGGAAAAAGCAGTTACTGGCGGTTTTCTTCTTCTCCTTCTTCCCCAATCCTCTGCCCTAATTTCTGTAGCTAGTTTGTTCAATTTCTGGTTTGATTTAGCTCAATTCTCCTTTATCTAGTTCATTTCTGTGTAATTGTGAGACAGTATCAATAAAATTTGAGATTTGTTATCATCTGACATAACAAAATAGTGATCGATGAATTTCTCGTACGTCAGTCGAAACCTATAGCCCACCAGCATCGATTTCACCGGTAAAACAGCCATCACTGTCATCAAATACTACTTTTCTGAATTCAAATATTGAACAAAACAATACTATTAATATCTACAGACAGACAGAAAAAAAAGTTAGGTTTAAATTGGAAAAGGAGAAAGGATTATAGAGGTTTTGGGGATTTTAAGGTAGGATTGAAAAAAAAAACACTAGGAAGGAAAATAAGTGGTTTAATTAGAGAGATTCATATGCCTAGCTGCTCCATCTTGATCTCATTCCAGAAAAGGAGGAAAGATGGAGGAAGGAGGGAGCTGATGACATGGGTAGTTATGTTTTTTTTAGAGAACCACTATTTATACCCTTTGTCTAACTTTGAAAAGCAAGTTACACCCTTTATCGTTTTTGCGTGCCATATATAGCTAGTACAGTTTACGAGGTGTCATTTATACCCAAAATGGGCAGAGTCCGGTGAGAGAGGGTGGTGTTGCAAACGTGTGGCTAGCACGTGCGATGTTTTTAGGGAATTTTTGTCCAATAAACGGATTGGGTCCAACACAAATTCTGACCCGCATCTACGAACCGATCCATGACCCATAAACTCATGATATATAAAGAAAACCCGACCCAAATCAACATTACATCAGACTAACTTTGCATTATCTCTAATCGAAGAAAACATTCTTCCCCAAATCAAAGCCTATTAATTACATGTTCCCAGCCCCATTGAAATTTATCAAGAATTGAGGCCTGAAATTTTGAAATAATCCGTCTATGTTACTGATTCTTCTATTTGATCGTTCGATTAAAGCTTCCTTCGATTACAGAGAGGGAAAATCCAAACCCTCGTTATGGTGAGTTATTTTTTTTATTTTTTTAAAATAAAAAAAATATATATTTTTAGTAAGGCATCCTTTTAATATTGCTTAATAAGAAACTTGGAGTGTCAATTACATGAAATTATATTCTAGTTTATGGGTTTAGGGTTTGTATGAAATGTGACACTATTTTTCTGAGGTTTGATTTGTATGAATTTGGAGAATTATGTTTATATTATGTTTTGGACACTAGATTGTAAGCATTTTTTTTTTTTTTTTGTGAAGTTCAGCATGAGGTTTGAAATTCATGGTGATCAGCCTACATTACCTGAAGTTGTTGTAGGAGAAGAAGACTCTTTTTCAGACCATATAGAGTCTGAAAATGGAGTAGATGAAGAGGAGCTAAATATATGGAGATCTAGCAGAGGGATTGATTTAGAAGTTGATTGGAATAACATTGGATGTCAAGTAGCTAAAATTGAGGCTCCTGAAGTTGGTGCAATTGAGGCTCCTAAAGTTGGTGCAACTGATGTTCCTGAAATACCTAATTATGATCAATCATTGAAAACTTCAAATCCTAATGCTAGGAAGGTTGCAGGTAAAAAAAAATTGTAGATGTTGAGGGGGTTATTGATTATGACTCTGACTACTTAATAAGTGATAGCTCAAGTTCTGATTCAGAAGAAGAATTGACACAAACTACAGTGGCAGCCAATAAAACTGAGCAAAATTTCAGTGAACCTTTTAATCAATTCATTTTTACTGTGTTTTTTTATCTATTTCTATTAACTTGTTTTTGTTTTCTTTGACATGAAAACAGTTTTTAGTCCTGAAATAGATGGTGACAACCCTGTATTCTCTTGAAGCCAGGTATTCACTTCCAAATTACATATGAAAAATGTAATAGTTCAACATAGAGTCAATGAAAGTGTTAGGGTAGTTTTGAAGAGAAGTGATAAAGTAAGGGTAGAAACAAAGTGTATAGGTGCTGGTTGTAAATGGAAGCTTAGTGCATATAAGGTCGAGGAAACTCCTGATATTCGTATAACAAGTTTGAAGAACACTTTTTTACTTGCTGGTTGTAACTTTTTGTTAACTCTTGTTTTGCTGAATTTAAAATTTTGGCAATTATTTTGTCCATGACAAACCTTTGTACTGTCTTCATTCCATTATACTTTTGGATGGATTTGTATTGTTGTGTTTGCTACTTGTTGGATCTTGACTTTATTAATATATTATTGTACAACAACCATGACCAGGAGTACTTTGAATTGGTAAATATTCAACCAAAATGTGCCAAACCAACAATTTTAATAGCATTGCCAGATTTTACAAACAAAAACTAAAGGGTTTTCTAACAAGCTGCAAGCTCTATGAGCAAATACAAAATAATAATGAACATCAAAATACATAGTACAATTGAAACTTGGCAACACATCTTCAAGATACAACATCTATCCCATTTCTTGATTCGTATACTTTTTCCTTTGAAACAGAATACGCCCCAGAGTAGCTCCCAACATCACAATTAATGTCTTCATCCGTAAAATTAATCCATTCAAAAAAATCGCAGCCACCACTTGTCTAAGAAAGAACACAAAAAACATTAATTCATTTTGCCAAATTTTCGGACAACACGAATATTTGCCAAAACATAATTTTTGCCCCCCATAACCCATAATTGTAGATGTTTCTGTAGGATAATATAATATAATAATTCCATACAAAAAAATTACATACCTTAGGTTTGTCACACCCATTGAACTTTATGTTAGGATTTAGGGATGTTCTTGATGTGCGGGTTACAACCGGTCTAGGAGGATTACATCTACAATAGCATTGAGGTTTGAAAGATTGGGTTCGGTTTGGTCTTCTTGAAATCGATGAGGAACTAGTAGCCATTGTAGACATCAACACTCTAAGAATTTAGGGCTTCTACAATGGTATTATTGAATTAGAAGATGATTAATAGAAGGAGATTCTTTGAGAGAAGATGAAATTGGTTATAGATTTTGAATGGGAAGAAATTGGGATATTATAGAATTAGGTTAGTTATAGGGTTGATAAGATGAAGGACATGACGATTATTTGGACCAAAATGCCCTCAAAACTTCGCACATGCTAGCCACACGTTTGCTACACCACCCTCTCTCACCGAACTCCACTCAATTTGGGTATAAATGGCACCTAAAAAAATGTGCTGGCTATATAAGCCACGCAAAAAAAATAAAGGGTATAACTTGCTCTTCAAAGTTAAATAAAAGGTATAAATAGTGATTCTCTATGTTTTTTTTTTTGTATTCCTGAAACTTAACGAGGAAGGTGAAGTGCTTGTCAGAACATCAGTTGGATAATGACATGTAGGCCAGAAGAAGTCACATTTGGGTTTCACTTTTGAGACCTACGTCTGCAGATGTGAATTATGATGTACCATGCTAAAATTGGGTTTTTCTTTTAAATGACTACAATTGTTTCGCATGTGTAGGATATATGTTTACCTCTAAATACGAAAATTTAACATATGAATTTTTTAATTTTTTTTAAAATAATTTTTTTTTTCTTTTTAATCGCAGCTGTTATATTAAATATTCAATGGCTATCGTTGTCCAGCAGGTGCAAATTTTTACAACCATAAATATTATTTTTTATCATTTTTTCACAAATAGTAATTTTCCAGCAAAGTTTTGACGGTTGAGATAATTGTTTTTACAATATTTATTAAATAAGTAGTCAAATCAAAGATTAACAAGAATTCCGTATGTGCGAACTTTTTCATATTCCGCGTTATAAATGGACTGGCCCCACAGCGACCAAGCATGAATATTGTTCATATTCGAGTTTTGTAATGTCTATCTAGTTCAACTCTGAACATAAAGGAGAAAGCCGTGTGAAAAGCCAAACTCTTGGCCAAGATATTTTGATGTTGTAGTGCTAGAAACATATGGGTTGGGTACGAAAAGTTGTGGGGTGAAGGTATCATGTAGTACTGTTAAAATGGGCATTCAAGCCCGTTACGCGCTGCACCATCATGGGCTTAATATGGGGCAGAGCGGGTATGCTCGCTTTTTTAATTGGCCATCAACATAAGTGTTTGTACTCATCCGTCGAATGCCCTCTGACATCCATTTTTTTTTTTTTTTTTAAATATACAAAAAAACATTGTTCATAACTGATAGAGAATCTATTGGTTTTAAAAAAAAAAATTTACTAATGATAATTGATATTGTAATTTTTTAAAATGTACTGATACACCATCTATATTTTAGAAGTATCATTTCTCCCAGAAAAAATCTACATAAGAAGATATAATATAATCTTTTTCTAAAAATATTATTGGTGGTAATCTTTATCATGAGGACTACTTAAAATTATTTCTTTCAAGTGAATATAAGGGTAGTGAATATTTCTTGTACTTTGACTTTTGAAATCTCGACTCATGATTCTTTCTTTCTTAATTTTCAATTTCCATATCTAATGCATGTTCTATACTATGATTTTCAACAACAACAAAAAATGGACGCTGCGGGCAAGCCCGCCCCTCCTCGTCACGGTCGACTGCTCCGTGCGAGGTAGCCCGTTGATACCCGTAAATAAATGGGCATATAAATAAACTCGTGTACCCGCTCGTTTAACTCACGGGGCAGGCATGTCCACGGGTCTTTGCACATTTTGATAGATCTAGTATCAGGCATGCCTTGTGAAAACTTATTGCAAGAATGTGGTGAATCATAGAGAAATCGTGTGTATATATATGAACTTTAACTATTTCTCTTTTTTATAAATAGAATTACTTTTAATTTATATTATAGTTATGTTGACTTTTTTTCTGTGGCTGCTATTTTTGTAAAATTAGTGAATTTGGTCACTTTTAATGCCAGAAAAATCATGCACCTCAAGGGTAAAATCGTCCTTTTATATCCTTATTAATAGTCTTGATCTCCTACAACTAAACACTAAATTCTAACTATTATCATGCCAAAAAACACCTATCCTCAACTATTCATCCACACCTCTAAAATTCATCAAATTCCGGAAGAAAAAAAAACCCAAATGGTAACCCTAATCCAAATGAGAAGGAATCGTTTGAAGCAAGAAACCATGAATGTGGCTACAATGCTGAACATGGTATTTTTCAGCACATGTTGAACACTTGTACAACCATTGGATGAACAGCCTTTAGATCTGATGGTTGTTTTACATCCGTCTGTCATAGGTGTTGTTCACACCCAATCGTCTCTGTCAATCCCTCATTTCCCGCCCAGTTTAGATTTTTTCACATATTCCATATTTATCTCTCCCCAACCGCGATTTTTTGCCCCAATTTTTCGGATTAATTGATCAAATTCGCCATCATGCTTATCATACCCCGAATTATCCTTATTTTGAAGTTTATATATCCCAAAAAATCCCTAAAATTTATTTTTCCCAATTTCGTTCTTCCTCTTTTCAATTTTATAGTTTCCTACAATGGAGAATTTCATTATAAACAGTTGAAAATCACCATTTTTCATTCACAAAGTTTCTTGCAAATAAGAACATACAAGTTAAAAATTGCATTGGGATTTCGGCACCAAATCATAACGATTAAGTTTGAATCGAAACAGTCACAGAGATGTTAATGTTATTACGGTAATTTTATATAATAAATAGTAATTATGAGTCATAGATTTCACATTAAGTATGATCTGATTTTGTTTGTTCTTTATAAGGTTGAAAATGTCGACGAATAAGATCACACATTTTCTGGTTTGAATGATGTTCCAGATAAAACTGGTTTGAATGATGTTTCTTATGTCACACCCCGTCTCCTAAATGATGACTGAAGGGATTCATGGGCGGAAACTCGTTCCAAACACCCATGGATCCTCCCCTGAAGGATCCGCTCATACGTAAACGAATCGAAAACAGCGATAAAAACTTACATGTTTCGGATTCAAGAAGCTACTTCTTGAATGGAGGATGACGTTTCTTGATCAGTTTCTTTTCACCAACGGAATTCCCTTTGCGGAATTTCCCTCTACCGGTATCCACGCGACGAAACGAGCAGTGATTGCTAGATCTTCGTCTTTCTGAAGTTCGGGAATTTAGAGAGAAAAGGGAGAGGCTGAGAAATCCGAAATCTGATTTCGGGTTACTTGTTTTATTTCGGCTGAATGACTTATCTTCTAGGGTTTTGGCTAAGAGATGTTATATAGAGTGTGGGAGTTTGTTCCCAGAACAACTCCCACGTCTACTCAACTTCTCTCGGCTGTGGGAGACTCTGACTCCCACGTTCCCTAGACTTCTACTGGTAGTGGGAGTCCTTATCGGATAATAACTCCCACGTAATCCCAGCCATTGGTAAAATACCGAAATTGCCCCTATCTCTAATTCGAATAATAAACACTTTATTATTTTCAGAAAAACAAATGTCGATACAATGAACCTAGACACATTCTAGATTCATTGAATCCGGACATGAAGCTTGTTAGCTCGTCTTATGCGTGTGACCCTGTAGGTTCATATCACAATGGCAATGAAAACACACTTAGTAGTAGTGTGAGTTCATAAGTCACAAGCGGCCCCCTAGCGAGGACATTGTGACTACCCGAGGTGAATGAATTTACAACGGAACCTATTGTCAATCCACTATTTAATCCCTTTGTCTCGCGATATCCTAATTAAGCATAAGGCATGGTGGTCGTCACCCTTATTAAGCTTAATTGTATTTATGCTCGATCTCCGTGTAGATTGCTTTCGACAAATAACATTTGATAACAACTTTATCAAATACATTTGAGCACGGCCATGCATTTAAACATGCTCTTTCCCTATCGAGGGGCCCATGGATATCTCTCTCTAATAATAGAGAGGGACAAATTCCTTACAATGTCTCTCACATTCAAGCTATGATAGGACACTACATCCGATCATCGATCGTATTGATTACTCGTTACAAGTAACGTCCGACTGAGTCAAAACGTGGCTCCATTCATACTAGAATCAATGAAGACATAAGGTCTAAGGATTCTAAAATAGTATTGACGAAGTAATACTTATGACTTAAGACCATGAAGTATTACTTCTCAAACGGATCACGTCCAATACAATGTATCCCTATATATTGCATCTATGATGTGATTTGTATCCATTACACATGATCAGTAAAACAAGATCATCAATCAACAATCATACTAGTTTTATTTCATAGTAAATAAGTATTACATAAAACTAGGGACTTCTAGAATAGTAATTACATAAGCTAATGAGTTTTACTATCAAATCACACATTTGATAATCAAAAGCGTAATTAACTATTCAATTGCATGCTCAAAAGATAACAAAACGCACAACATGTGCTAATGGTCCTAGGGCACTACTAACAATGACATGGCAGTGCCCCATTGGTTAATGAAGCACCAAAGCCACAGTTAGAGAATCACTAAATAAAGGAGTTCATTATTCAAAGTCCACAAATAGTAATAAAAGAACTAGCGAAATCGTTATCTGAAAAAGAAAATAAGTCTAAGTTATTACATATGATAAATGAACTACAAGTTCCAATTCAATAACCATAAAAGGAAATAGCATGTGTGAACTATCCAGTTAGGATCATTCTTCGTAATCCCCATCCCAAGCTACATCATCATAGGTAGAATCAATATCTACAAAACCTGAAACAGCAAAATCGGATATAGACTGATACAGATAATGCAGATGCCCGTTTCCCAAAATACCCCTATGGAAGTATATGCAAATGACTCGTCCCAAGTCTATCAAGACTGAGAACTCAGTGCAGGACAGTGCAGTACAATACATAATGTGTCATAACAGAAGAATGGACTGCACAACTGCGATTTTCAGAAAAATGGATTTAAAACTTGTGCAAAAGTGCACCAAAACATTACCCAACATCCGTAACTCATATGGGACCAAATAGACACCAAGCAACAGCATATAATGACCAAAACCAGAACTAACACATAGAATGCAACAATTAAGCAAATAACCTCATTATTTGCACCTAAACGATTCCATAACCGAGTATACGACAAACACCACGCATTGCCCATCCGGTACACCCAATTACATACTCGTCTTAGATACTTAGAGCGTAGCTACCTACTATGACACGACTCCCACCATATGAGCTCACATATCTAATCTCTACTACTCAGCAATAACGACAGTTGTCCTAGTTATCAACCAAACTAAGACGACTTCAGTAAACTCGTGGGATCGGATTCTCTACCAAACTACGGGACACAGATTTTAAGGTTCAATCCTTACATTGTCTCGTCATCCCCAACCAGGGACTCCACAAAACCACTACCGTACCTAATGATTAGCCCCATTAAGTATGGGCCACAGGACAGAACAGAGCAGAAGACCTCTTGGGGTCACAGGATAGAGAGCAGGACAGAAGACAAACTGAACCAGCTGACTAGCGATCTTAGATACGAGCTCAATAGGGGGTGACGACTCGGTCGACCAAACCAACCAGGACAAAACAAGGACACCAAACAAGACGACTCCAAATAAGACCCAAATGCAGTTCACAAAGATGCAAGTACATGACAATTACATAACGGTACAAAAACAGTTTATAGATATGTTTGGCAATTAATGAAAGTAATTGAAAGCAGGTTTGATGGCATGCTCAATTTACCCAATAATTCCTCACAATTAACAGCAACGAATTCGATAATCAAGTAGTTTATGCAATTGAATATCCTCAAAATAGTAAATCATGCCAGAACAAAAATTCAACAGTGATCAGTATTACATGACATAAATTAATAATGGAAAGCGAGGTCCTTACCTTGAATCCTTAGAAAAAGCGATAATGTACAAGAGCTGGGAAAACTCTGGTTCTGCCCTCTACTTCTAAAAGATTTGAAGGGAAATTGTGTATTTCTCTCTTACAAAATAAAGAAGTAATACATGTGTATCGACATAATATTAGTCAACTACTAATTACTCCACACTACACAATATTTAGGCAACTACTATACAATTGAATAAACTAATATAGCATATTCCTAATTAATTTAACTTTGATTAGGTAATTCCTAATTAATTAGGAAACTCCTAAATAATATCTTCCAATACTCCCCCTCAAGTTGGAGTGTGAATATCGAGAACACCCAACTTGCTAACCAAATAATTAAATAGCCCTTGACCCAAAGTTTTGGTTAACACATCAGCGAGTTGCTCTTTTGTGCCCACATGACAAGTAACAAGTGTTCCATCTTGGACCTTTTCTCAAACGAAGTGACAATCAATCTCGATATGCTTAGTTCTTTCACTAGATTGTTGCCCAAATACATTGGACCCGTACCTATATTGAAGAGGATCGGGGGAGTTGCTTACAAAGTGGAACTTCCGCCAGATATGAAGATCCATCCAGTATTCCATGTAAGCCTTTAGAAACCATATCATGAGAATCTACATGAGAATATGGACACGACCCTACGATACCCGTCCTCTTCAACAACGCTGTAGCTGCGCCCCAACAGAGGGTTGTGTGCACTGTAGTTGCGCCCCAACCGTGCACCGAAGATGCCCCAGCAGCGCACAATGCTATTGTAGCTGCGCTGTAGGTGTGCCCCAACTGTGCAGCGAAAGACGCTTAGCTCCGCAATTTTGTGTGCCATCCGATCCCAAAACTTCTATAGCTCGGCTTATGTACTAAAGACATCCTATAGGACCGGATTGCACGGTTAGTTTATGTACATAACATGTATACGAGTTTTCCACCTCCTCGGAAATGTGGTGTCTACTCCTGACACTAGGGCAAATGTCTTTTAAGCTCTTATAGGGGGAATAAAAATCAGCACACAAGCAAGCAAGCAAACAAGCAATTGTAACCACGTTCAAACGACTCCTTCCCCTCGTCGTCTTGGACGTTTAAACTACTACTCTTGTAATCATGCATTTAAATCAATGAAATGATTTTTGTGCAATTTGTCCCGTGTCATTTATTTTGCATTTATTTACGATTTTTCCATCGAAGAGCGTTTGTCCCATTTTCGATTATTCCAAGAAGCCGGGAGTGACTAGGGCCAAGGTCACTCGGTATCACGGTGCGTCTAAGACCCCGAGAGACGACCCATGACACTTGGTATCAGAGATGCTACCAAAAAGCGATGGCTAGTAAAACGAGAAGCGTGTTGGCTACAGATGATGCTACTAAGGCCCGATTGGATGCTCTAGAGGACATGGTAGACAAAGTGCTTACCTTCTGCTGTGGTGAAAGCGAGGAGGATGCCAAATCCATGAAGAGGAAAGTGACTCTTATGGAAAACGATATCGGCGTGTAAAGTGGGGAACTAGAGGAATTGAGTAACGCTACAAGAGAGTTATTTCATGTTACCCAAGCACACAATGCTAAGTTGTTAATCAACGAGGTAGCGACCGAGGATATGCGCTCATCGTTGACCAACAACTCCAAAGCAGTGGCTGATATGCAGGCTGCTTTGGAAGAGGTGAAGACAGAACTAAGGACACTTTCCTTAGCCATTGGCCTAGCCGCTGGAGAAGGGAATGGCCAACAAGCTACCCCTAATCATTAAAGGTGAGGGAACCTAAAGCCTTCAAAGGAGAAAGGGATGCTCAAGAAGTGGATAATTTCTTCTTCGATATCACGCAGTACTTCAAGACAGTCGGTATCACCGAGGAGAGCATGAAGGTGGATACGGCAACTAGTACTTGGAGGACGATGCAAAATTATGGTGGAGACTCCAATCGGCTGAGATGAAAGTGTTGGAGTACATTTAATCTAAGGTTTGCCAATTCGATTGGGCCGGGCCGGGATTGGATTGGGCCCTTAATCGGGTTGGGCCGACCAATATGATTGGGCCGACCGACCCGTTTTGGACCGACCTTATGGCTGGAAAATTGGACACATATTTTCAGCTCGTATGTCTCTTATCTAGAGGTTAATGGAGTGGAGAAAGTGGAGGAGTGGTTTCCTCCATGATCTCCCACTTTCCCCTTTATCTCTCCCCACTCTCTCTTGATAGACTAAGGGAAAAAATACTGATTTTTTCCCATTGATATTAATCAGTTTTTTCTCCAGCTTTTTGAAGCTTAGAGAGAAGAGAAAAAAGTGAGTTTTAGAGAGAAAAGAAAAGATAGATTTCTAGACTTGTTTTCTAGCTTTTTTGCTAATAGGAAAGAAGTTAGAAATCCCGTATCTTATTCTTCCGATAAGGTCTGAAATACATACTCCATTGAAGAGTGTCTTCAAAGCTTCTACAAGGCGTTGGCTAGCACCAAGCGAGTGAAGACCATCCCCGGAAGATCGAGTGGATACTGGGAGAGACAGAGCTCGCATTGTGGTGTTTACGTTCAGTGACAACATACCGCCGAAAGCGTTTCAGCCATTCTAGCATCAATATAAGGTAAAACACTATCCCTACGATCGTAGGTTCTTACTCGTGGAAGATCCTGGTAGAGGCGGGTCAAGTTTTATTCCGCTGCGCATTTATGTGTGACCCGGTTATTCCTCTAACAGAAAGTTGGGCGGGTCACCATAAACACTTGGGAACTGATGAAAGAAGCTCTTAAGAAGCAGTTCTTTCCCCCAGAACGTTGTCTATGGAGCTAGACGAAAGCTTAGAGAACTGAAGCAGGGCGGAACTATTTGAGAGTACGTAAAGAACTTCTTGGCATGCTTACTTCAGATTACTGACATGTCCGAGTCGAACAAGCTCTTTGTTTTCATGGAAGGTCTTAAACCGTGGGCTAAGAATGAGCTCACTCGACAGCGTGTGCAGAATCTTGCCGATGCTATAACTATTGGTGAGGGTCTAGTAGACTTTCAACCAGATGTGAGGAAGGATAAGGAGAAGTCGACTCTTTTCCAGGCTAGGACGAGAAACTACAAGTCGTTCAGACCGAACTTCACAAGAGGTGGAGGAGATAGGCCCTCCCCCTCTTTCGTAGGACAAAATCATGGTGATGCCCCGTAGAGGAATTACACATCAAGGCCATTCGCTGGGTCATGCTACAACTGTTTGGGGCCTCGCCCATTGAGAAGTTGCCCAACCTACAAGGGTGGACGATGGACTTTTGATGACACGGGGTCATCGTCTCTTGTTCCCAAGGGTGGACACTTGAGAAAGATAATAATTGAGGAATGCCACAACACACTGTGGGCTGGGCACCAAGGAGAAGATCGTACGATGGCCTTGGTGGAAAGGGCATACTATTGGCCCCAGATGCGGAATGAGATTTCGGATTTTGTGAAGACTTGCTACACTTGTCAGAAGGACAAGGTCGATCGACAAAAGAATGGAGGACTGCTCGAACCTCTGTCCGTGCCGACAAAGCCTTGGGAAAGTGTATCCCTAGACTTCATCACGGGGTTGGCGAAGATAGGAGACAATGCTACCATTTTGGTGGTGATTGATCGTTTCTCTAAGTATGCCACGTTCATTCCTGCACCGAAATATGTGACTACCGAAGAGACAGCTAAGTTGTTCTTCCAAAACGTGGTGAAGTTTTGGGGAGTGCCCCGGGAGATCATCAGTGATCGGGATGGAAGATTCACAGGAAAATTTTGGACCGAACTATTTCGGCGGCTTAGCACTAAATTGTGCATGAGTTCTGCATTCCATCCCGAGTCAGATGGGAAAACAGAAAGGTATAATGGAATGCTAGAAGAATACTTGCGGCACTTCGTGTGGATAAATCAAAGAAACTAGGTAGAACTTCTGGATGTGGCGCAACTCTGCTTCAATTCACAAAAGAGTTCGGCTACTAGCAAAAGCCCCTTTGAGATTGTAACTGGCCAACAACCTCTGCTACCTCATACTGCAGACACGCCAGTCGGAGCTAAGTTCTCGCAGGCGTAGGACTTCTCCAGGGAATGGAAAAAGAATGTGGAACTTACGAAGATGTGCCTTGAAAAGACGGCGAAGCGGATGAAAAAGTATGTCGATCAAAAGCCGCGCTTTGTGGTGTTCCAGGTCGGGGATAAAATGATGGTAAAAAAGCATCTCAAAAGAGAGCCCCAGAGAAATAAATGGTTAGACATGAGATTGATGCCCAAATACATTGGACCCGTACCTATATTGAAGAGGATTGGGGGAGTTGCTTACAAAGTGGAACTTCCGCTAGACATGAAGATCCATCTAGTATTCTATGTAAGCCTTTGGAAACCATATCATGAGAATCTACATGAGAATATGGGCATGATCTTACGATACCCGCCATCTTCAACAACATTGGGTAAGAAAGTGGCCGAGGCAATCCTTGATGCTAGGACCACTAGGAGGGGAAAGAGGAACAATTCGTTCCGTGCCATTTATTTTGCGTTTATTTACGATTTTGCCATCGAAGAGCGTTTGTCCCGTTTTCGATTATTTCAAGAAGCCGGGAGTGACTAGGGCCAAGGTCACTCAGCATCACGGTGTGTCTAAGACCCTCGAGAGACGACCCGTGACAGACCCTGTAATGGACCTCCTAGTTGTGGGACAAACGACCCAATCAGAATCACAATAAGCCACTGGTCCTACATTCAGATTGTTTCTAAGCATAAAAATTCCTCTTCCCGGATTGCCCTTAATATAACGAACAACTCGAATTGCATCATCCCAATGTCTTTCCCTTGGATTCTGCATGAACTGGCTAAGATTATGGACCGCATAAGTGATGTCAGGCCTTGTGATGGTAAGATAAAGTAATCTCCCCACTAATCTCCTATATTGCCCT
This sequence comes from Vinca minor, assembly GCA_026122235.1. Taxonomy (NCBI): domain Eukaryota; kingdom Viridiplantae; phylum Streptophyta; class Magnoliopsida; order Gentianales; family Apocynaceae; genus Vinca; species Vinca minor. The sequence continues at coordinate 674,195 of JAOCZM010000197.1, forward strand.
GAATCTCGGTTTAACTTTCCACTATCATCCTCGGTTGTCAACTTTAATTGTGTCTCCATTGGTTTAGAACATGGTGGTGAACTAGATAAACAACATTCTGTTAAAATGTCAACAACCTACTTTCTTTGACACAAAAACAAACCTTTGGGTGAATGTGCTACTTTTATGCCCAAGAAGTACTTGAGAACTCCAAGGTCTTTGATTGTAAATTTAAAATCCAAATACCTTTTTACTTCTTGGTATGTTTCGAGGTTGTTTCCTGTCAGAATGACGTCGTCAACATAAACTAGGATGACAATACATATATTACCTCTCCGATAGATGAATAAGGTAGGTTCTGCTGCAATCTTCTTAAAGCCAAATTTGGAAAGTCCTATGGTGAGCTTAACAAACCAGCTCCTTCCTTTTTGTTTCAACCCTTATATGGACTTCTCGAGTTTGCAATAAAGATTTGGCCTGGGTGAAGGAAATCCATGTGGTGGTACCATGTAAATATATTCTGCAAGATCACAATGAAGGAATGCACTGTTGACATCTAATTGGAAGAAGCTCCAATTTTTCGAAACTGCCAAAGCCAAAAGACATCGAAATGTGGTCATTTTGGCAACTGGAGCAAAAGTCTCAATGAAATCCTCCCCCTAGACCTGAGAGTAACCTTTAGCCACCACGCGAGATTTAGGGCGTTCTAGAGAACCATCATCTCGAAACTTCAATTTATAGACCCAACGGTTGGAAACGGGCTTCTTTCCAGGAGGTAATGAGGCATAGACCTAACTGTTGTTACTCTCAAGGGTGCGTATTTCGGCTGCCATAGAGTCCCGCCATATACGGGAACGAGCTGCTTCGTCATAGCTGCGAGGCTAAGTATAACGGGAAAGAGAAGCAAAGTAACATTTATGTGAAGTACAAAAATTCTCATAAGATAAATAATTATGAAATGAATAGACCAAACCTGAAGAAGCCGTTTGAGAGGAGTGAGACGAGGGAACAATGGTGTTGCAAACATAATCGCGGAGCCGAACAGAATGTTGAGTGTCTCGTGTGGACCGGCGAAGCGGAACATCCGGACTTAAAGATGGGGGGTGTTAAGAAAATATTCTCCCCTGAAGGTAGTAAAGGCCCAGGAGATTGGTGGGTGGATGTATCAAGTGATGGAAAAGGAACTTGGCATATAGCGTAGGTGACCCGCGAGTATGATGAGGAGAAATCTGATGGGCTAGGATTAAAATGTGAGTTTGGGCCAAGAGAGGAAAGCAGCCCAACAGAAGCTGGCCCAAATGGTTTGCGGGCTGAGGTGGTGGAGGTTGGGCCGTGTGGGCTGGAATGGTCCTAGCACTTGCAGGATGGGCCGGACGGGGCTGAGTGCTTGCAGGATGGGCTGGACTAGACTCAGATGGATTGAGATCTATTTGATTGGGTTCCTCTAGGTTTGACTAGACATGTTCAGGCTGGTTTACAAAAGGGACAGGCCCGTGTTCCTCTGGGCTTGGCTGGGTTTTTTCCAGGATGCAAATTTTCTAGTGGGGAAAAATTGTGGGAATGATCTATCACTGGGATGGCTTCGGGCATTTTTTCGTTCACTTTGACAAGGGATTGAAGGGAAAGATGTCTTCATAAAAGTGAACATCTCGTGCGACAAAAAATTTCTTAGATTGAAGGTCATAGACTGTCCAATCCTTTTGTCCCATTGGATATCCGATAAAGATACACTTGGTGGATCTCTCAGTGAATTTATCTCACATGGGATTTGTATTATGTGCATAACAAAGAGATCCAAAAACCCGAAGATGATTAAAGTTTGGTGGTTTCCCAAAAAGAATCTCATAGGGTGTTTTGTTATTTAAAAGCTTACTAGGAGTGTGATTAACAAGATACCCTGCGGTTAAAATGCACTCCCCCAAAAGCGAATTGGTAGATGGGACTCAAAACGAAGGGCTCGTGCGACATTTAGAATGTGCCTATTTTTTCTTTCTTCCCGCCCGTTTTGTTGAGGATTGTAGACACAAGATGTTTCGTGAAGGATTCTGGTTTGGGAAAATAATCTTTAAGACTTAAAAATTCGGTCCCATTATCACTTCTAACTCTTTTGATGACTACTTTAAATTGTGTGGACACCATGTTATGAAAATTAATAAAGACCTTTTTTGTTTTACTTTTTTCCTTAAGGAGGTAAACCCAAACACACCTAGAGAAATCATCCGCCAAACAGAAAATATAATGCGCCCCTGTTAAGGAGGGCATTTGATATTTCCTCCATAAATCACAATGTATTAATTCAAAAGGACGCTCCACCTTATTTTGACTAAGACGAAAAGGTAATCTAGAATCTTTCGCAAGATGATAGACCTCACAATGTATGGATTTATTGTTTGAGAATTTTAACGAAACAGGAATACGAGATAAAATACCAAGAGATGGGTGCCCGAGTCTTCGGTGCCACAGTTGACAACTTTCTTCTGAATGAACAACTGCCATTATTTTGCCTTGGTGAGTCACGCCTTTAAGACGATAGATGCCCTACTTAGCTCACCTTCCCCCAATCAGCGTCTTCCGGATTAGGTCTTGCACAACACAATACTCATCAAAGTAGGTGACACAACATTGTAATTCCTGTGTTAATCGAGAGATAGAAATAAAATTACACGAGATTTGTGGCATATAAAGTACTTTAGCAAGACGAATATTGGAGTTTAGAGTCACTGTACCATACTCTTGTACCCAAATACGTTTCCCATCAGGAAAACTCATGCTAATAGGAATTACCAGATTTTGCAAGTTCTCCAATTTATTATTCTCGCAAGTAATGTGATGAGAGGCATCACTATCAAGAATCCATGGGAAAGAATAAAAAGCGACGTTTTTACCAGTGGTGTGAACGGCTACAACTTTATTTTCTTGGAGTATTCCAGCATTTTCTTGAGTCAATTTTCTTAATTGCCCTTTGTTCAAAGAGGTGGTAGCTGTTTGCTGCACCGAATAGGCCGCACCGTGTGCTGGTCCTTACTGCACTGAATATGACGCTCTTGAGCTGGTCCTGTGTGGCTTGCGCAATGCGCGGAGGTTTCAATGACACTTCTTGTCTCCGACATATTGGTCTAGGAGATAAAACTTGATGAATTTTTTTTTTTTGGACTTTAGGAAAAAGGAAGGAGTTCACTGCAACAGAGATGATCCGTTGCCAATGGTTTTCAGCGCTATATGGAGCTATTTTTTATTTTTTTAAACTCGCTCCTTTTTTTCAGTATCATTTTTGCTCTGATACCATAAAAGAATTGAAGGGAAATTGTGTATTTCTCTCTTACAAAATAAAGAAGTAATACATGAGAATTTATACATGTGTATCTAAACAATATTAGTCAAATACTAATTACTCCACACTACACAATATTTAGACAACTACTATACATTATAAGAAACTAATATAGCATATGTCCTAATTAATTTAACCTTGATTAGGTAATTTCTAATTAATTAGGTAACTCCTAAATAATATCTTCCAATAACTTCTGACATACATTACGGAAAATCTAACTATTAAAATCTCAATCCTTCCAGTCAGATTATAGCCCTATCAGTCTAGTTTCTAAATAAAAAAGAATTACCCCGATTGAAGTTCGTATGTTACCTATACGACGATTCTACCGGAAGTGCACAGAAAACGAATTTTGGAAATCAGCTCTGCTCCCGGTGCGATATCTTCTAACTCCGAATTCGAAATGAAATTCCTCTTCTGCTACCTCGAAGCTTGTCTCTCTGCGATTGACTTTCGTATAAGATTCGTTCAAATCCGACGAAGATTACCCATTCAAAAGCCCTCTCAAAGCTGCTAGGAATAACTCTAAAAAACTCTCAGTTTTCTCTCCTCTTTCTAACGGCTCCAAAGCCGCTGCTTTTCTTCTTTTTGGACTGTAACCGCACGACTCCCCAGGAACCCCCATGATGCCTAACATTAGGATCAATTCTGTCATGGACTAGGCCTACCAAGTGGATATGGACCACTTGGTCCACATTCAGCCACATCACAGTTTTGATTAAAATAATAAAAATATTCCCCCTTTTGGTGCATTGTTTGAGGCATTTTATTGTTTTTTAATCAAAAGAGGGGATGTGGTTGATTGTGGACCAAGTGGTCTATGTCCCCACTTGTAGGCCAGGTCTATATCAGAATTTTTCTAACATTAGGTAGTGATTGCTTTTTAATTTTTTTTTTTTTTTTATTCCCTATCTCCCAACTCCCAACTCCCTGATCCCTTATAACTTTTAATTTCCATTTTTTTTTTCTATTTTCTTTTATTCCCTTGTCCCCCGATTCCTTTCTCTCTCTCTCTCTCTCTCTCTATATATATATATATATATATATATATATATATATATATTATTTTATTTCCTTTTTTATTATATTTGTTCCCTTATTACATATATTAATTCCTTATTTATTTAATGATTTCCTATATATTTTATTATGTGATTTTTCTAAAACCAATTAAATCCCTATCTCAATTCCAATTACAAATCATTAATCTAATTAAGTTAACCATCTAGATGAATCACAATTAAATACCCTAATTACGATACGCGTGCGAAATGCCACACTAAACGTACACATAATAAGATATATAACATGTTGTAAAAATTAATTAGACACGTAGTCACATAATCACACAAAATAAATTACGTCTACACAGTTACTCGCGAAAAATTAATTACACGTCAAATATCCCGTAAGAAAAAAGTTACGGGTTTTACATCTTACAACTATTAGTTATGTTTCTTACGGATATTAGTTACCTTATGTGATCGCTGTAAAAGGAGATGTTTCTTACTGTTGTTTGATGTTTTCCTTACAACTACAAGAATCATAAATAATAGCTGTAAGAAAATAACTTACAACTGTTAGAAAGCAACTAACAATAGAAATAGAGAAATCCAATTTTTTTTTTTTTTAGATATGGAGAGGGAAAATATATGTAAATATATGACATGAATTTATGGAGTTAGGGAGAAATTTATGGATTTAGGAGAGAAATTTAATGGAGATATTGAAGGGATTGCCGAAATTGTTAGAGATATGAAGAATTTTTGGGAAAATATATTCAAAGATATGGGGGAATTTTATGGAGCTATGAGAGGATTAAATAGAGGCATTTAAAGGATTTTTACCCAAATTAGAGGAATATGGGGATTCAGTGTTTTGCATGATTTAAATGGCTTAGCATGATCTTATCGTTAGATTTAATCTAATGTGGCAAATAATGTTCTAGAGGTGCTGAACTTTAGGGTGTTCAACACCGTAGCCGACTCGCATGAATGATGTTGTGTATGCGATGTTAATTCAAAGTTATCCAAAAAGAAGAAGATATACAAAAAGTGATGATCTCCTATCAGATGATGATTGATTTGTGGATAGTATTGAAGATTCAATTGTAGAGTTTGATAAAGATGACTTGGTTAATGCATCAAATGGTATGGAGATTGCAAGCATGGATAAGGAAGTCAGTGTAAGTGGAGGTGGAGATTACATTGAGCACAATGATACATCGTCTTGAATGGTTTGCTAATTTAGAACATTAGAAATATAAACATGTTTTGAAACTTGTTGGATTAAAAGACCTTATGAATTGTTGGTCTGCTTTTGAAGTTGGTCACGTGGCTTAATTTGAACTTTTTTGTTCTATTGGTATTCTTATTTTTTTTCGTTGAAGTATTGCTAATTTTTTCCTCAATAGTGTCTTTATAGACATAACATTATCATGAAACATTATTTAAAATATTTTTCAAGATCTTTCGATATGTACTATGATATTCATGTTTAGGACCTCTTCCGTTTCGAGTTAAATTTCGATATTCACAACTTTTTTAACAAGAGCCTGTAGTCACTCTCTATACTACAATCTTTAAAAATACTTCTGATATAGATAAGGCTCAATATATTTTGTAATCTAAATTTCTTCACATTAAGAAATAACAATTTATTATCAATTGTTTATTCTCAATAAATCCTTCTGAAATACAAAGTCCACATGAATCTCGTATATATCAGATACTTGGGGCTAGGGGATTTGATGTAGGACCTTGAGAAGCCTCCATTATGGTCCCTTAAACTAGCATCAAGTCATCAAGTGATTTACTTGTACATTAAGTCCAACAAAAAACTCGAACAAAAAGAGTATTAAAAGTAAGGCTGATCAGGAGCAATCACTACGGCCCAACAATTACTTTCTATTGGGCCATTCTTAGGCCTATACTTCAGCCCAAATCTCACCAAACCTACTAGGGCTTCCACCAACCTTTCCCAAATATTATATTCGAGAGTCCTTTAGAGTTTATGAGCATTTAACTCGTCACGCACTGCAAAACCTAGAATGAGAAAGTGAGAGGCAGTCGTAGGAGTAGTTAATGGTTATCTAAATGAGTATAGCAACTATTAAAGAAAGACTACCCAAGAACTATATATGAGATCAAAAGATAAGCAAATGAAGAATATGATCCCATAAGTTATAAGGGAGAGTATATGCAAGAAATAAAGATATAAGGCTCATATAACTCCCAAATAACTTACACAAGTTGGCTGTAAGAGATAAAACAATGAAAACAAGCCAACAAGTGATGTGATGATGTAGAATATGGATAATTAAAGCATACATCACATATTTTCAGGGAGGTATGGGATGAAACATTTGAAAATTCCCCCAAGGTTGTGTCTATATGATTAAAGAAGCAAAACATACAAAATACTGAAGTTGAAGTTCAAGAATTGCCGACTTTTGGATGTCCCGATCGACCGCATAGTCCGGTCGACCGGACTTTTGGCAGAAAATAAGAAAACCTGCAATAAACATTTTATACCAATCCAAACAACCATATAAACACAACCAAGTCATTTTCAATGCCACAACCACAATTTATATCCTAAGTCAAGCATATAGACGATCAATCATATAAGATTCATGCTTTAAGACATGAATATAAACATCAAACATAACCTCGTATGCTATATAGATCAAGTTAAAACTAAGCATATCATATCTAAACTCCCCCAAAGCATGATACACTTAGAAAAGATGGGAGGGGGTTTTCAAATGAGCTTTCATCACAATGATCAAATCATTAAGCTAAAAAAATATAACATGCTCAAGGAATCAAAACATATGAAGAGCAACATGTTATATAAACATCAAGGTGTCCCTTTCAAACAACAATTGATACAAGGATATGGAAAGAAAGTTCAACAATTTCTATTCTAGGGGTACACATGGGATAATAAAAGGGAAATTACATAGAAATGAAATGAAATACAAGAAAATATAAAGAGTTTGAGTTTAGAAATTCTTGTTGGTTTGACATATTGCTTCTTGCACTTGAGATCCTTCAACGAGATTTCCTTGAGCTTCTTCAATCTTCTTCATCATTGATATCCTTTGGTGAAGTTTCAATACTTGGTTGATGTTCTTCCTTATTACCAACTTATTCACTCAAATCATCATTGTCTTCAATGTCTTGTCCCTCATTGCCCACATTCAATCCCAAGTTTTCAACCATTTTCTCACCCAAAACATCTTCATCATCTTCAATATCAACCACACCCTTGGGTTCTTCATCCTTTTTCTATTCTTCATTTACATCATTTCCATTGATGGAATCTTCATCATTAGCATCCTCTTCTTCTTTATCCTCTTCTTGTTCCTCCTCAAATTTCTACAAAAGTTGATGTCTTTGATTTGTATTCCTATTGATATTATCAACTTTGTAGTCCATCTCATCAATCCTTGTCTTCAAATTCTCAACTTGTTCTTTTAGATCCTTAACATCATCCTACAAATTTGATAACTTCTCAAGCATCATCTTTAAATTATCATTGATGTTGTTGAGGATGTCATTTTGAGCTTAATTTGTGGGTTGAGGAGGTTTTCTAGCTACATTTTCACGTGGAATGTCTTCTTGATTTCCGATATTGGCTTGGACATTCCCTTCATCATCAACTCCAAATTGGATATCATCTAATCCATTTCCTTGGCCTTGGAAAATTTTAATTCTCTTGCACATTTGGCCTTTAGAGTCCTCTCTTCTCCATCCCCATCTTCAATGTTCCACACACCTTTTAAGATTTGTTGTGTGCTATCATTGCGGCCAATAAGTCCTCATTTGTGCATCTAGAATGGAACTTCCACTTCTTGTCCACAATGATCATGTACATTTGATGGAAGAGGCCTTCAGTATATATTTTGTACTTGTCTCTTCTTGGAGTGGGAGTAGTGAGCTTGAGTTTGAACTTCTTAAATAGCAAAGTCCCCAAACTCCCATAAGGCAAGAACTTATTGGCTTGATTTATGTTATTTATAAAATTCTTCATAGCTAAATAAGTAAAACTTGCCTTGCTCCGTTCAACCAACCATTGCATAATAGTCATTTGTAGGTAGGTGATTGAATTATTGCGACCAGAGATGGGGACACCCACATTGGATACCATGTGATGTAAAATACGACCATATTCATCCAAATTGTTTGTCTCTCTTTCCTTGGACTTATTAAAAGGTGTTTTGATATTGAAATAAGTCTTAAACCTTTTAATATCCAAAACTTCATCGCTTGGCACATTCCCGAAATTATCAAAAAACATAACTGAGTCCACCTCAAATATAATCCTAAATATTTCACTTTTTGATAACAATCCTAAATATTTCACTTAACATGCCCTCCGAGAAGCTAAATTCCAAATTTCCAAACCGAGAAGTCCACCAACACATCCCATCCTCCTTTAATCCATCTTCTCTCAAATTGGCTCCAAATTCATAAATCGTTAATGGATAAATTTCACAATTATGAGAGAAAATGCTTAACCAACCCATATCAATGAAGTATTCAACTACTTCTTCCAAAGGTCTATGGTATATATCACTAATCATTGTGTACCCATGTATTATCCCTCTCCTACTTTGAACTAAATTCTCATATGTAGGTCTAACTCCCTCTTTATAAAATCTTGAATTTGTAAGCCCTAAGGGCTAAGTGATCAATCTTCTTTTGATGATAACAAACCATTGAGAGTTCTAATGTTTGTGTGAGCATGTTCTTAATGATAGGACCCTTAGCACTTACACCAACATTGAGGAAAATGTTAAGTTAGCTCCTTGTTTACACCCAAGGTATGATCATACACACAAGGAAGCTACACTTTGCAAGACTCCATAACACAAGCATGAAGTCAAACCACATGCTATGGACGTACTTGCAAAGTTAGTGAAGAAGGAATATCAACATGTCAAGAGCTACTCAATCCAACATGAGAAGAATCAAGTGGTATGCTCATTGACAAGAAGAAGTGTGAAGTCCAATACACTACAACTCAAGATTGCAATAGGACTTCATCACTCCAAGAAGATTTTGATCAAAGGCTTCAAGTCAAAGCTCCTAGAAGATTTCATCTACAAGAGACTTGAAGACCTCCAAGAAGATTAGTAAAATTTACATAGGTATATGCTTTGTGACTAATCCTCCCTTGAGAATACTAGGTTATAAGATTGTTTAAAGCTCAACAATGCATGTTTTCAAAACCTCATGCTTTACTTTGTTCATTCTTTGAAAAGGTTTTTGAAAACAAGTTGGTCAATGCCTAAGTACTTTAAAATGTGTTTTATATCTTTACAAAACACTTAAGCATGAGTATGAGAATATTGGAAACTTAACGAAGTTTAAAAACCACTATGACACTGCTCTCTAGTCGACCTAGGCCTAGCCTCGAAAGACTAGAGTTGTCCGGTCGACCGACCAGTGTTGAACCGGCGACCAATGTGTTTTTGTCCTTATTCAAGTTTTGAATGTTCCAATGCTCCAACGGCAATATTCTATCCGGACGACTGTGATATAAGGTAGGCCGTCTGACGTTGCTTCGGTAGACCTGACCCCATAAATTTGGTCGGCCGAGATAAGAACAGATGGGCCTTTAACCTTTGATTTAAGGCACTTCGGTCGACCTACTGTCTAGTAGCGGTCGACCGAAGTTGTCATTTCCAGGCCAAAATTATAGCCGTTGTGACCAACAAAGATTGTGTATTCTTGCCTTATAAAAAGTTTGTAAAGCTGATTTTTACATAACTATTCAAGCCATTAAAGTGCATAAGAATATACACTTCTTAAACACACAAGTAAACAATTTTCAGCTTAATTTCATATCATTCAAAAGCATTTGTGTTGAGCCTTAAAATTCATCTATCTTGATATTCTCTAAGAGTAATTAGAGATTTTTAATTGTATATCTAATTCATTGAGGGATTTGTAAAAGTGAGCTAATTTGCAAAATCACCTTTGAAAGAGATTGGTTACCCAACCTTCTCATTTGAAAGAACTAGTTCTTTGTGAACTAGCAAAAAGCTCTTAGTGAGCTTCACTCTTGGTGAGTGTTTGAAAGTCTTAAGAGTAGGCAAAAGTCCTCTATGTGAGGTTAACACTCTTTGTGAGTGGAGTCTTCTTTGTGAAGAAAAAGTCCTCATTTGTTGGGGCAAGTGTAAAAGGTAGAACCCACCTTGCATTTGTTGTGAAGGGTATCCTTTAGTGGATGTTGAAATCCTTGGGTTTGCCCTAAGGTAGTGGATGTAGATTCCGCGTGAATTGAACCACTATAAATCCTTGTGTTTATTTCTCTATCCTTTACCTTTTTACTTTATAGTTCATGAATTGCCATAACTTGTATACTTGACTACATGAACTATTTGCTTAGGATAGAAAACTACACATGCTTCCTTGCTTTATATAATTGCTTCACATAGTCATCTAAGTTTCCTTAAACATAATTGAATCACCTTATGTGCTTAAACAACATACTTGTCGATAAGGTGAACCTTTAGGCAAAGAAGTTTTAGAAAAGCTATAAAAAAAAATTAAGAACCTAATTCATCCCTCCTCTTAGGTTCAACACCCTCAAAGGGGTATTTCAGAATTTACTTTCTTAGTAGTATAAGAGGAAGATTCACTTTGAAATTTAGAAGGTGGAGGTGGAATTGGATGATCGTCATCGAACTCCGGGTCTTCGTCGGAGTAACTTGTCATTGGCGCCTTTACTTTGCTCCGATCAACCATTCTCTTGATGTTTTCTCTCTTTGGAGCGGGTTCAACCAAATCTCTAATTGTTAGAGATTTTTCAAGTTGTCTTTTGGTGGGAGGTTTCTTCTTTGAAGGATTGTTATTGGGTTTACTTTTGGAAGGATTTGGTTTTCGATTTTGATCCATGATTGAAGGATTTTGATGTTTATTGAAGGAATTGAAGTTTGGAATAGTATAGGCTTCAAATCTGAGGATATATGGTGAGAGGGTTTTAAGTTTCTTTGAAGAGGGAAAGAGAACTTTTGAAAATTTTAATTGAAAATCCCTTTAATTTCTGAAAATCCCGACTGTTCGGTGGACCGGAGGTCCAATCCGGTCGCCGCCCTCATCCAATTTAAATATGAATTTCTTTTAGTCCAGATTTTGGACGACCGAGGAGGGATGTCGGTCGACCGGGACACCCTGTTACTAAAAAACCTTTAGCTGCGGTCGACTGCGATATCCTTTCTTTGACTGAGGCAGTTTGACCATTTCTTCTGTCGACCGGTGCCCTACCTGGTCGGCCGAATTTCCCATGTTTCCTGCAAAAGAATGCAATTTTGGTACCCATTTTTTTATGGGTCCTTGGGAGTTAGTTTTGGGGGGTCCTTTTTAACCCGAATTGATTTAGCACCTCTTTCAATCTTCTTCTTATTAATGCAACAAGTAGCATGATGACCACACTTACCACAATATGAGTAATTAGCACTTAGCATAGTGATATGTGGTGTATAGCACTTGAAGAGGTATAGTGTGCAAGATTTTGTGTGTGCTTGTGCTCTTGGCAATCACTACAAGAAAACAGTTAAATAGACACCGACTTTAGCGACCGAAATTTTTGGGCACAAATTTAACGACGGAATACCGACCGAATAGAAATCGAAAACAAATCGGTCGTTATTCCGTCGGCCACATCGGTCTCGTTGACCAAATTGAAACGTCGTCGGTTTGTTCACCCTTAACGATCGAATACCGACGGATATTAACGACCGTTTACCGACGGAATATATAACGACTGAATACCAATGGAAGTTAACGACCGAATACCGACGGAATACATAATGGTGTTTATTTGTATAGTAATAAATGAAGGACACAAAACGACGTCATTTTATTTTCGTTAACGACCGACTACCGACGGACTTTAACGACGGATTACCGACGGAAAATATACCGACCGAATAGCGACCGAATAATGACCGAAATTAGGTCGCTATTATTTTCCAATTTCGTCGCTATTCGGTCGCTATTATTTTCCCGACTTCCGTTTTTTATAAAATAGCGGGGTTTTTAAGGATATATAGAAACATTTTACCTAATAGTAACTAAAATAGGAAAAATACATATACAAAGTCTTAGGTCAGCGGAACAACGAATCTGTTGAGTTTTCAGTCCCGATTCGTAAAATACCGATATATACTCAAAGCAGAACAATTCAAGTAATACATTTGTGTGTGCATTTATGTGAATCATTAAGTGATGGAGTTAAAATTTTATTAATTGATTATTAATAAACAAATAATTACTAAAATACTCATATTAGTTCGTACTCACATTTAGAACGATGTCGGTTTTCGGATTTATAAGTTTTTACTAAATCCGTCGCTATTCGGTCGCTATTAAGCTAAGGGGCGACCGAATAGCAACGGAATTTGCGAAGGCCGTCGCTATTCGGTCGCTATCATTTTCCCGGATTCCATTTTTTAATAAAATAGCGGGGTTTTTAAGGATATATAGAAACATTTTGCCTATGTTAGTTACTATTAGGTAAAATGTTTCTATATATCCTTAAAAACCCCGCTATTTTACAAAAAAACGGAATCCGGGAGAATAACAACGACCGAATATGCTATGTCGGTCGCTATTCGGTCGCCCTACCCTAACCCTAACCCTAATTCCGTCGCTATTCGGTCGCTATTATTAAATGCCTAAACGACATCGTTTTCTTTTTCTCGGGCTCATTTATTTGAAAAATTGGACAAGTGCTAAGCATGCCAATTCCGTCGCTATTCGGTCGCAATTATTAAATGCCTAAACGACATCGTTTCCTTTGTCGCGGGCTCATTTATTTGAAAAATTGGACAAGTGTTAAGCATGCTAAGTAGCGATCGAATAGCGTACGAATTGGCAAATTCATCGCTATTCTAGTCGCTATTATTAAATGCCTAAACGACATCGTTTGCTTTTTCGCGGGCTAATTTATTTGAAAAATTGGACAAGTGTTAAGCATGCTAAGTGGCGACCGAATTGGAAAATTCCGTCGCGATTCGGTCGCTATTATTAAATGCCTAAACGACATCGTTTGCTATTTCGCGGGCTAATTTATTTGAAAAATTGGACAAGTGTTAAGCATGCTAAGTGGCGACCGAATAGCGACCGAATTTGCCAATTCCGTCGCTATTCGGTCGCTATTATTAAATGTCTAAACGACGTCATTTTGTGCGTTTTATTTCTATAAATATATCTTAGGCAGGAAGCTTCTCCCTCATTCTTCCTTCTGCCCAGCCGCGACCTCCATCTTCACCACCACCTCTTCCAGCGATTTCCCCCCAAATCCCCTCCCTTCTTCCAGCGCCACCACCTCCGGCACCTCCAAGGCAACGCCACCACCTCCGGTACCTCCAAGGCAACGCCACCACCTCTGATTTCAGTTGGGTTTTTTAGGGTTTAGGTGAGAATCTTGCATTTTCTAGCTTTTTTTCTTAACAATTGGAATAAATACATCTATTTTGAGAAGATTAAAATAAAAATGGAGGGGAGGTAGTACTGATTTCTACTTGGATTTTAATATATGGGTTTTCTATAATGTCTTGCAATTTTTTTTTGCCAATTCTTATAATTTCTTGCAATTTTTTTGCCAATTCTCATAATTTTCTTTGTTTTTCAAATGTAGTTTTTTAACATCCAATGTAGTTTTCTTGGTGTATTATTGAAATGTATGCTAATTGTATAATATGTGAGTTTTGATAATTCAAAGTATGTGAGTGTTGATTGTGAGTTTTGATAATTCAAAGTGTGTGAGTGTTGAAATGTAATGAGAAGTGCACACTTTGATTGTGAGTGTTGTATTGTAAATGAGAAGTGTAAACTTGTGTTTTTTGGGTTTATTAATTATTTTTGCTATTTGGGATCTTATTAATACTGTTTCTGGTATGTATTTCTGTGCGTATTGCTGTTTTTTGTAATAGGGATTTAAATTAATTTCAAATTTATTTTTTTAAATAAAAAATAATTTAGTTATTTGAATAGCGATCGAATATTCGGTCGCTAAATATCCCGTCTTGTATTCTGTCGTTAACCACTCAAAGTCAAAAGTCAACAATATTGACCATTCGGTCGCTATTCCGTCGATAAATAGAGACCGATTATTCGGTCGCTAGACTTTCCGTCGGTATTCGGTCGTTATATAGTCAAAGTCAAAAGTCAACAATGTTGACCATTCGGTCGGTATTCGGTCGTTATTTACCGACCGATTATTCGTACGCTAAAATTTCTCGTCAGTATTCAAATCGTTAACTACCAAAGTCAAAAGTCAACAATGATGACGATTCGGTAGGTATTCGGTCTGTAAATAGCGACCGAATATTCGATTGCTATATATTCCGCTTCGGTATTCGGTCGGTAATTTGCTTATCGACTTTAAAAAATACACGACCACGTCATTCGGTCGTTAATCGGTCGCTAAACTCAGTTTAGCGACCGATTACCGACGGAAACGGCCGTCACTGTTTCCCTGTTTTCTTGTAGTGAATTAATATAAAAAAATAGTGGAGCAACAAGCACATTACCAAAGATATCTCTAGCACATGTACACTTATCAACAGAAGCAGTTAATATATCAAATGTGTGCCTTAAGATATCATGCTCAACAAGTTTAGATTCTATAATATGCACCTTGTCCAGCAACTCTTAGTTTTCAAGAGACATAACATTTAGAGATAAAAGCACATTCTCTTTTACATTTGATATGATGTGAAAAGAAGTAAGAAGACTATCATACTTAGCTTGCATTTTAGATCTTTCATTAAGAGAGCATGCAAGTTCATTCATAGTGATCTCGTTTTTCTTAGACAATCTATTCATTTCATCATATAAATCATTAAAACCACATAAGGATCATCCTCATTATCATAGTCAAGATCAAGGGAAGGATTTGATTTTACCTCATTGCCTATAGATTTAGGACTTTGAATTTCACTTTGATCTTCATCAAAGAGACCAATGAGGCATAAAGTTTGGTCTTAATCTTGACCCTTTCCTTCTTAGGAGGAGCTTATCCTTTGATTGCTTCTTCTTTCTATTTGAGCATTTGATGCATTGGATGTTAGTAGTGCCCTAGGACCATTAGCACATGTTGTGCGTTTTATTATCTTTTGAGCATGTAATTGAATAGTTAATTTTTCTTTTGATTATCAAATGTGTGATTTGATAGTAAAACTCATTAGCTTATGTAATTACTATTCTAGAAGTCCCTAGTTTTATGTAATGCTTAATTACTATGAAATAAAACTAGTATGATTGTTGATTGATGATCTTGTTTTACTGATCATGTGTAATGGATACAAATCACATCATAGATGCAATATATAGGGATACATTGTATCGACGTGATCCGTCGAGAAGTAATACTTCATGGTCTTAAGTCATAAGTATTACTTCCTCAATACTATTTTAGAATCCTTAGACCTTATGTCTTCATTGATTCTAGTATGAATGGAGCCACGCTTTTGACTCGACTCGGACGTTACTTGTAACGAGTAATCAATACGACCGATGATCGGACGTAGTGTCCCTATCATAGCTTGAATGTGAGAGACATTGTAAGGAATTTGTCCCTCTCTATTATTGAGAGAGATATCCATGGGCCCCTCGATAGGGAAAGACTGTTTAAATGCATGGTCAGTGCTCAAATGTATTTGATAAAGTGGTTATCAAATGCTATTTGTCGAAAAACAGATCTACCCGGAGATCGAGCATAAATACAATTAAGCTTAATAAGGGTGACGACCACCATGCCTTATGCTTAATTAGGATATCGCGAGACAAAGGGATTAAATAGTGGATTGATATTATTGATATTAATAAGGGTGACGACCACCATGCCTTATGCTTACTTTGGGTAGTCACAATGTCCTGCTAGGGACCGCTTGTGATTTATGAACTCACACTACTACTAAGTGTGTTTTCATTGCCATTGTGATATGAACCTACAGGGTCACACGCATAGATGAGCTAACGAGCTTCATGTCCAAATTCAATGAATCTAGAATATGTCTAGGTTCATTGTATCTGACATTCACTTTTCTGAAAATAATAAAGTGTTTATTATTCGAATTAGAGATAGGGGCAATTTCGGTATTTTACCTATAGCTGGGATTACGTGGGAGTTATTATCCGATAAGGACTCCCACTACCAGCGAAAGTCTAGGGAACGTGGGATTCTGAGACTCCCACTGCCGAGAGAAGTTGAGTAGAAGTGGGAGTTGTTCTAGTAACAAACTCTCACACTCTATATAACATCTCTTAGCCGAAACCTAGAAGGTTAATGCTTCAGCCGCAATTAAACAAGAAAACCGAAATCAGATTTCGATATTCTCAGCCTCTCCCTTTTCTCTCTAATTCCCGAAAATCAGAAAAGACGAAGAGCTAGCAATCGCTGCCCGTATCGTCGCGTGGATACCGGTAGAGGGACTTTCCGCAAAGGGAGATCAATCGGTAGCAGCATCCAATCCAAGAAACGCCAACCTCCATTCAAGAAGTAGCTTATTGAATCCAAGAAACGTAAGTTTTTCCGCTATTTTTCGATTCGTTTACGTATGAGCGGATCCTTCAGGGGAGGATCCATGGGTGTTTGGAATGAGTTTCCGCCCATGAATCCCTTCATTGGAATCAATCTTCTTTTGGGTTATGGAGTCATCATTGTTGATATCTTTGATGTTCCTTGATGAAATCTCCATAACCATGTTGTCCTTGGCACATGACTCTTTTCTTGGAGTCTTTGCCTTGCTTTGCCATTCCTTGGGGTTCATTTCTATGAGTTGAGAGTTAGCTCTCTTGGAACCTACAAGGGAAACTTGAGAAACACATGGTACCTTTTCAAAGGTCTTTCATTATTAGAGCATTTTCTCAAGTGGCAAGTGTATGCATTCAGATCAACATTTTCAAGGCTAGAGTAACAAGGAAGACTCTTATGAGAGATAGGCAAATAAGAGGTAAAGTCATCAAATTTTGTGACATTACATCTTTTAGATAAATCATCAAAAGAGACATATAGCTTATGAAGATCATGTTGCAAAATATCTAGGCTATTTTGATCAAGTAAAAGATAAGATGCAATATCACTAGTATTGAAAGCATAAAGATCAAAAACACTTCTCAAATTATTGATATGATCAATTAAAGAGTTTAGAGAAGGTGAATTTAATACCTTTGCTTTCTTACCAAGTGATGATGATTGTAGATTTTCATTGAAGTCTTGATCATCACTTCTTGTTGAGCATCTTTATTCCTTGAGATTTTTGGCCATTGAGTTTTGAGGAATCAAGGAGCTATGGAGTGTTGTGATTTCTTTCTCTTTGCACATCTCCATTTGTATGTCTTTCTTTGAAGCTTTGTGGAAATATTTTTCTCTTCCTTTTGCAATATGATTGATCTTCAATATCTCCATCATAGTTTATGTCCATGTGAAGATCATCATCTTGTGCTTCCTCTATCTCTTCTTGTGAAGGCTCAATTTGTACATATTTTGAGCTCATTCAAGATTGTCTTTTATTTCTCCTAAATCATACTCCTTGATGATATCAAGATTAGCTTGGAGTAGGATTGAGATTTCTTCAATGCCTTCACAAAGTAGAGTCCCCAAATCTAGCATTCCCATCTTTAGATCTACCACTTCAACTTCTCCTTTGTAAGATGCTTCAAGCATTTTTCACATTGAGTGAGCATCTTCACATTCAAGCACTTTGTTGAGAGCTTCTTCATTTAATGCGCAACACTGTGCTTTTAATGATTTGAAGTTGAGTGTCATCTTCTTGATGTCTTCTTCATCATAGTCTTTCCTAGACTTTAGCACCATGACACCTTCTGTGTAGATTGAAGGAATAAAAGGACCTTCTTCTATAATTCTCAACAAGGAAATGTCATTAGAAGACAAAAACAATTTAAACGCCAATTGCCAACTATCAAAGTTGGAGCCATCAAATAGAGGTGGTCCAGATGGGGATTGGTCATCTAAGTTAGTAAAACTATGAGCCATGGATCCTCCTAGGATGTAAGTCCAATAAAAAGGAGACTAGGTTCTAATACCAATTGAAATACCCATTTGAGGGTGGTGAACCTAAGAGGAGGGGGTGAATTAGATTCTTAAAAACTTTTATATCTTTTCTGAAACTTCTTTGCCTAAATGTTAACATTAACAACAAGTTGTTAGTAGTGCCCTAGGTGTTAGAGGAATAACCGGGTCATACACATAAGCGCAGCGGAAATAACTTTGACCCGCCTCTATCAGGATCTTTCACGAGTAAGTACCTACGACTATGGGATAGTTTTTTTTACCTTATATGGATGCTAGAATGGCTGAAACGCTTTCAGCGGTTTGTTGTAACGAACGGAACACCACGCTTGCAGGCTCCGTCTCTTCCCAGTATCCACTCGATCTTCGGGAGATGGTCTTCTATCGCTTGGTGCTAGCCAACGCCTTGTAGAAGCTTTGAAGACACTCTTCAATGGATGGAGTATGAACGACCTTTTCAAGAACAAGAAACAAGCTTTCTAACTTCTTTTCTATTAGCAAAAAAAAATGCAAGAACAAAGTCCGTAAATTTGTCTTGTCTTTTTTCTCTATTCTCTTAGCTTCAAAAAGGTCTGGAGAAAACTGATTAGAATGATAGGAAAAATCTGAATTTTTCCTCTAGTCTATCAAGAGAGAGCGGGGTGAGATAATGGGGGAAGTGTCATGGAGAGAATTACTCATCCACTCTCTCCACCACTTCAACCACCATCAAGAGGGCTGAATTTATGTCTAACATTCCAGCCATAAGGTCGGTCCAAACGGGTCGGTCGGCCCAATCATATTGGTCGCCCAACCCGATTAAGGGCCCAATCCAATCCCGCCCGACCCAATCGAATTGGCGCACCTTAGATTAAATGTACTCCAACAAGCCCAATCCAGCTTGATCTATGAGTGCGACCCAAGAGGTATCCATGATGTTGGCCGTGACATCATATGTCACAGGTAATGAGAGGTATCTAGCAACGCATCATTACCCCCCAATTCATAAATATCTCGGTGATTTATCATAATCACAACATTTGACATTTGTAGTTAAATCCTTTTTGTCTCTGATATCTAGATTGAACACAAGTCATGGAAAAGTCACACTTGTATTGTCCAATCTTTTAGTTTCTTGATTCGCGAGTAGACTAATCAAATGACATCAATATCATATACTTGAATCACTTGTTCATGGCCATGAATTAGTCGACTCCATCGAGGGGCCCAAGATATCGCTCCCTGCTATATAGGAGGGACAAATCCTTCTCGCATCCCACTCATCCCGAACAAGATTCGTGATATACCCAATAAATGCCTTTATTGCTCACCCGATTACTGGATAGCGTTTAACATTATCAAAGCATAACACTAGCCATGCAAGAACTCTTGTGAGACCTCAAGTCGAAGGATCTCATATACAACCCGAGTCAAAATTTTGAGAAACACCGTTGACTATTATATAACAACCCATGGTGTGTTTCTCATGTCAGTCTATCCAATGATAATGATTCTCTAATCATATATACCTATGTGACGATCCGATATCTTATATCAATCACTCGCACATACTAGTCTTACGCATTATTATTGTCCTCGAAGATTCCAAAATAATGTTCGACTAGGGACGCTTTCAGAATAGTATCTCATAACAATTATAAATACTATTCTAAGGACATATTATTTATTTATGTTGTTAAGAACGCTGAAACATAATGAATAATACTGGAATTAATTTCCTTTTATTCATCAAAATGAAAATTACATTAAATACTAGTACAATAATCTCCCCACTTGCACTTAAGACCCAAATTACAATAAATGGTCTTTAGGGCATACTAATGATCTGTCTCTAAAGATCGGGTCCTCCCGGGATATCGGATACCCATGGAGCTAGTGTGACGATCATGTCTGCTGCTGCGACAGTGGCTTTGTCAGTGGATCGGCGAAATTGTCTGCCGAATCTACTCTACATATATGCACATCACCTCTCTCTATAATCTCGCGGATTAGGTGAAATCGCCGTAGTACATGTTTGGACCTCTGGTGAGATCTAGGTTCCCTAGATTGTGAAATAGCCCCATTGTTGTCACAATAGAGGTCTATCGGGTTCGCAATACTAGGAACCACATCGAGGTCGGAAATAAATTTCCTGATCCAAACCGCCTCCTTAGCCGCTTCACAAGCTGCTATGTACTCGACCTCTGTCGTAGAATTCGCTATGGTTGATTGCTTTGAACTGCGCCCGACTCACAGCACCTCCATTCAAGTTAAACACATATCCCGATTGCGATCGGAAATCATCTCTCGTCTGGTTTGGAAACTAGCATCGGTGTAACCGAGCTATAACGAGCTCATCCGCCCCTCCATAAATCAAGAATGTATCCTTAGTCCTTCGTAAGTACTTGAGGATATTCTTGATCGAGATCCAGATGACGTTCACCGTAATTAGACTGGTATCCGCTCGTAATGCTTAAGGCAAACGAGACATCCAGGGCGAGTACATATCATGGCGTACATGATTGATCCTATGGCGTAAGCATAAGGAATCTCTTTCATGCGTTTCTAATTCGGCAGACGTTTTAGAACACTCGTTCCTTCGACGCAACGAGCACTCACGTGCCATAGGACAAACTCC
Organism: Vinca minor; assembly: GCA_026122235.1. Lineage (NCBI taxonomy): Eukaryota > Viridiplantae > Streptophyta > Magnoliopsida > Gentianales > Apocynaceae > Vinca > Vinca minor. The sequence goes on from JAOCZM010000197.1 coordinate 695,179, forward strand.
TTTCTTAGACTCTTGCATGCTAAACCGCTTTAGCACCTTGTCTATATATGTACTCGACTTAGGCCAATGAGTCTCCCGGATCTATCTCTATAGATCTTGACTCCCTGGAATATAGTCAAGCTTCGCCTAAGTCTTTCATAGAGAAACACGTACTCAACCAAGCCTTTACAGACTTTAAGGTTGGTATGTCGTTTCCAATGAGTAGTATGTCATCTACATACAAAACCAGGGAATACAATTGAGCTCCCACTAACCTTTTTGTAAACACAAGGCTCATCCTCATTTCAAATGAAGCCAAACTCACGGACGGCATCATTAAAACGGATGTTCCAGCTTCGAGAGTACTTTTCCAGCATTCTCTGGAGTGACAAAACCTTCAGGCTGTGTCATATACACATCCTCATCAAGTTTTCCATTAAGGGAAAGCGGTTTTGACATCCATTTGCGCGATTTCGTAGTCATAGTAAGCTGCGATAGCAAGCAAAATCCGAATGGATTTGAACATAACTACGAGGGAAAAAAGTCTCATCATAGTCAATACCATGAATTTGTTTGAAACCTTTCGCGACTGATCGCCCTTATGACGTTTGTACATTCCCTTCCATGCTCGGTTTTAATCTTAAAAACCCATTTGCACCCCTATGGGAGTTACCCCTTCGGGTGGATCAACCAAGATCCGAGACTTGGTTTGTGTACATGGAGTCCATTTCGGATCTCATGGCCTCAAGCCATTTCTGGGGAATCAGGGCTATTAATTGCTCGTTTGTAGGTCGAAGGTTCATCGTGATCCACAAACATAACATCACCATGTTCTCGTTATGAAAAATCCAAATTTTTCCGGAGGTGGACGACGAACTCTACCAGACCTACGCAATTCTACGCTACTCCCACTTGTGTTTCTAGAAACAAATTCTTTTTCTAGAAAGACTCCCGTGCGAGCAACAAACACTTTGTTCTCGTTAGGGATATAAAAGTAGTATCCTTTAGTTTCCTTAGGATAACCTACAAATATGCACTTTTTCGATTTCGGGAGCCAGCTTATCGTAAGCCGAAGCGTTTCACAAACGCTTCACACCCCTAAATCTTGAGGAAAGACAAACCCGACGCTCTCCCATCCCATAACTCGTATGGTGTCTTTGCAATCGATTTAGATGGAACGCGGTTAAGTGTTAAAGCTGCTGTCTCTAGTGCGTGTCCCCAAAAGGAATTGGGCAGGCTCGTGTGACTCATCATAGAACGAACCATATCTAATAAGGTTCTGTTCCTCCTTTCAGATACACCATTCCATTGTGGAGTAGCTGGAGGAGAAAGTTGTGAAATGATTCCACAAGCTTTTAGATAGTCACAGAATTCTTGACTCAATTATTCTCCTCCTCAATCAGATCGAAGAATCTTAATACTCTTGCCAAGTTGGTTTTCTACTTCAAGTTTAAACTCTTTAAACTTAGCAAATGCTTCGGATTTGTGTTTCATCAAGAACACATATCCATACCTACTGAAGTCATCAGTAAAGGTAATGAAGTAGAGGTAACCACCCCTTGCATGTATATTAAAAGGGCCACATACATCACTATATATGTATTAGTCCTAATAAATCATCAGCTCTCTCACCTAGCTTAGTGAAAGGTGATGCTGTCATCTTACCCAATAAACAAGATTCGCATCGATCATAAGACTCGAAGTCAAATGATTCTAATAGCCCATCTTTATGGAGTTTGGATATGCGATCTTCGTTTATGTGGCCTAAGCGACAATGCCAGAGGTATGTCGGATTAGAATCATTAGTCTTAATCCTTTTGGTATTTATGTTTAAAATTGGCATATCAAGGTCTAAAATATATAGACCATTAATTAAAGAGGCGCTTGCATAAAACATATTATCCAGAAATAACGACAATCGTTGGTTTTTTATCGAAATCTCAAAACCGTTCTTGTCCAAACAAGAAACTGAAATAATATTTTTAATTAAACTAGGTACATAGAAACAGTTTTCTAAACCTAAAACAAGCCCCCGAAGGCAAAGTAAAAGTACAAGTCCCTACAGCTGTAGGGCCGCAACACGTGCTCCGTTGCCTACTCGTAGTTCCACTTTACCCTTTGCCAACTCTCTACTCCTTTGCAGTCCCTGCACATTAGTACAAATGTGAGAACCACATCCGGTATCAAATACCCAAGAAGTAGTTGTATTTAAATTGATATCAATCATATTAACATCAATAACATAAATACCTGAGCCCGAAGCAACAATTGCCTTCTCCTTTTCCAGCCTTTTTTGTTGCAAGATAGCTCTTGCAGCTTCCTTTTCCAGGTGACCCTTCTCACCACGAGTGATGACATATAGAGTCCTTGGCTACACCACCCTTAGGTTTTAGTGCATTGTTGAAAGTGGTTTGCTTGCCCTCGGGCTTACCTTTCGGTTTGCCTTCGATCTCACAAAACCTTTGCCTTTGCCCTTTTGCACCATCGCATGGTGTCGGGCTTGGACTTGCCTATTTCCTTCTCGAAGTCCTTAGCATATTCAACAACTCAGCCCAATGGCTTGTCAATTTCATTCATATGATAATTTAGAATGAACTCGATCGAATGATTCAGCAACGATTGCAAGATCAAATCGAGCCGACGACTCTTGTCCCAAAGGAAACCCCGCTTTTTCAAGGTTTTGAACATAACCTATCATCTTAAGAACGTGAGTTCCTACCGCATTCCTCGGACATTTTGCACTCGAAAGAGAGATTTTGACACATCGAATCTCTCTCGCGCGCTTGTCCCCTCGATATAGTTGCTTGGATGAGCCAGAGATCTCATAAGCCCCCATGTCCTCATGTTTCTTCGAAGCTCGAGTTCATGGTGGCAAGCATGAGGCTAGACACATCTAAAGCATCACTAACATGCTTCGATAAGCAGCCCCTATCAGCGGCCGAAGCGCGAGCCTCTCGGTATAGCGAGAATAGGTCGTTCCAAGACATACAAACTTTTCTTTCATGCTTGAGAACGATTCTCAAGTTCTCGAACCAGATCGAGGAAGTTAACTCCCTCTAATTTATCCTTCTCAAGGACGTAACGCAGATGATAGTGTTTGGTTTGAATTTGCCATTTTTCTACAACAAAAATATGCATATACAAAAATAAGTACCGATTAAAATCATTATTAGGTCTTTATCTTTTAATGATTTCTCCCACTATTTCCTTCGAGTGAATAACCCTCAATATCAACTCGGAAAGTTCGTTAACTTTCTAGCGGGCAAAGATCCATATTTCACCTCGCTCGAGTCGACTTTGGTCGATCGCCCCAAAACTTGGTTATTTAGGTAGGCAACATTTGCCAATTACATCAAATTATGTAATTCTTGGTTAGTTGAGTGAATAACATTTATTCAAGCGTATCATTATACACTTTTTCTCAACTCTTTTGCCTCTAGATCCTCAATCCATTTATTGAGATAATCCGAGTTAATTAGGACCCCTAAGTTTTAGCCAGTGGATATCACAACTTATCCTTCGCACCTCATCCGGGATAGACATGTATGCACGACTTTGGCATGTCCCATACTTATGTCGATCTAGGCCTTGACGAGGGCCAAACTTAGGAAGGCACTAATTAATATTTTAAATGAGGGATTTTGTTTTTAACAATCTCACCGTAAAGCATAAATAAAACAGTTTATGCTTATATACATATGCATCCAATACATAAAAGTAAAATACAATAGTAATCGCTAAGATCCTATTCGGTTTTTCCAAGCCAATGGAAAAACCGTGAAGTCAATCTAAGGTGTGAAAAGAAAAAACATCTATTCTACACCGTCTTGACCTTCAGCTTGGTTGCCTCCATATCTTCATCATCTCAAATTGTACCTTCTCCTAATCTAGAATTACAAAATTTCTAAGGAAACCTCGAGTTACATTCGAGGGGATATTCAAAGGAAAATTACAACTTTTGATATTTAAAAGGCACGATACGCAGATCGTATTATAAAATAAAACCAACAGGGTAAAGGCGATTACTATGCATCATGCTCAATTAACATAACAACTTATGAAAAATAATGAGCAAAACAATGAAAATGAACATTTCATATTCGCACTGGGTTCGGTTGGCCGGCCACCAAGCTTGGTCGATCGAAAAAAGTACTCGAGAGTACTCGGTCGACCAAACGAGCACTTCGGTCGACCGAAGACCAACTCGGATCGATCGAAGACCAACTCGGTTGATCCGAACCTAATACCATTTAGCTATCTGTCTTGCCTCGGTCGACCGAAGATGAGTCCCGATCGATCAAGTGACAGAAATCGAGAGTTTTTCCAACTTTTGAATGACTTCAAAAATGGAAATTCTCAACGAGATATACTTACAAAAAGTCTGGAAAAGCATGTCATACATGGTTTTAACAACATTTCTAGCAATCCTAAGGCATGCATAACATAGATTCAAAATCTATAAAAACACTATAGCACATTAAAGTCAATAGGGTACTCGTGAGTGGCTACGATACCATCGTTAGAGGAATAACCGGGTCATACACATAAGCGCAGTGGAAATAACTTTGACCCGCCTCTATCGGGATCTTTCACGAATAAGTACCTACGACTATGGGATAGTGTTTTACCTTATATGGATGCTAGAATGGTTTGAAACACTTTCAGCGGTTTGTTGTAACGAACGGAACACCACGCTTGCGAGCTCCGTCTCTTCGGTATCCACTCGATCTTCGGGAGATGGTCTTCTACTGCTTGGTGCTAGCCAACGCCTTGTAGAAGCTTTGAAGACACTCTTCAATGGATGGAGTATGAACGACCTTTTCAAGAACAAGAAACAAGCTTTCTAACTTCGTTTCTATTAGCAAAAATGCAAGAAAAAAGTCCAGAAATTTGTCTTGTCTTTTTCTCTCTAAAACTCACTTTTTCTCTCTATTCTCTAGGCTTTAAAAGGCTGGAGAAAACTGATTAGAATGATAGGAAAAATCTGAATTTTTCCTCTAGTCTATCAAGAGAGAGTGGGGTGAGATAATGGGGGAAGTGGGAGATCATGGAGAGAATTACTCCTCCACTCTCTCCACCACTTCAACCACCATCAAGAGGGCTGAATTTATGTCTAACATTCCAGCCATAAGGTCGGTCCAAACGGGTCGGTCGGCCCAATCATATTGGTCGGACCAACCCGATTAAGGGCCCAATCCAAGCCCGGCCCGAAGCCCGGCCCGGCCCAATCGAATTGGCGCACCTTAGATTAAATGTACTCCAACAGGAACGTGGGTAAGTGATGAAGAAACTAAGGAGCCTATTTTGGAGGATTTGGCTAGAGTTATGAGGAACAACCTGAGGATGGTAATCTTATTTTGGTGAATATGAAACTCCTACATTCACAACCATTAGATGATGTCCATCAACAAACGAGCAATCTTTTTCAGACAAAGTGCAACGTTAAAGGGAAGATTTGTTTACTTATTATTGATAATGGAAGTTGTACTAACGTTTGCTCTTATGATATGGTCACCGCTCTTGATTTACCTTTGAAAGCACATCCTATGCCATAGAAGCTTTCTTGGTTAAACAATAGTGGTGAAATTAAGGTTGATAAGCAAGTGGAGCTTGAATTCGGCATTGGGAGATTTAAGGACAAGGTTTTATGTGATGTGGTTCCCATGACCACAAGTCACATTATTTTGGAGAGACCTTGGCAATATGATAGGTGTGCGGATCACATTGGTAGAAATAATGTTTACCAAGTCACATTGGATAACATCCGGTTTACATTACATCCTTTTACACCATGTCAAGCAAGTGAGGTTAATAAACAAATGATTGAGAATAGAGAGAAAAGAATTAAAGAGAGTGAGTTGCAAAAGAAGAGTGATCCTACCCATGAGGTAAAATCCGAGGGAAAAAAGGATCAAAAAGTCGTGTGCCTTGTGAGAAAAAAGGCAAGCTCAAAAAAAGAGAGAGAAAAAAGTGCTTATTTATCAATTCGGGAAAGGTAGATGGTGCTTTGAGAACAAAACAAGCAATTGTTTTGTTAATTTTTAAAGAAGCCGAAAGGATTCTTTCAACTAACACTTTTTTCTTTGATCTAACATCTTCTTCTCTACCTAGTCTTGTTGTTAATCTTTTGCAGGAATTCGAAGATGTTTTCCCTAAGGAGTTGCCGAGAGGTTTGCCTCCAATTAGAGGAATTGAATATCAAATCGACTTCATTCCGGGATCTAGTCTTCCCAACCGAGCGGCTTATAGAGAAAATCCGGATGAAACTCGTGAAATACAAAGGCAAGTTGATTTACTACTTGAGAAATAGCAGGTAAGGGAATCTTTAATTCCTTGTGCTAGTCTGGTCATTTTAGTACATAAGAAAGAAGGGACTTTTAGGTTATGTACAGATTGTCGTGATATTAATAAGATTACTATTAAATATAGACATCATATACCTCGCTTAGATGATATGCTTGATGAGTTAAGTAACGCTTTAATCATTTCTAAAATTGATTTAACTCAAGGATATCACCAAATTAGAATGAAAAAGATGATGAATGGAAAACCGCCTTTAAGACTAAATATGGTTTATATGAATGGAGTGTTATGACTTTTGGTCTTTCAAATGCACCCAGTACATTCATGCGTTTAATGAACTACATATTTAGAAATTGCTTTGAAAATTTTGTTGTAGTTTATTTTGATGATATACTTGTTTATAGTAAGAACTTAGATGAGCATATTGAACATTTTAGGGCTATTTGTACTATATTATGAGAACAAACTTTGTATGCTAAACTTGAAAAGTGTGTTTTTTGAATTTTCTTTTTGTTTTATTGGATACATTGTTAGTTCTCAAGGTATTAAGGTTGATCCGGCCAAAATTATGTCAATTGTGGAATGGCCGAGACCAACTAGTGCAACTCAAGTTCGATCATTCTATGGTTTTGCAAGCTTTTATAGGCGTTTGGTTCGTGATTTTAGCACAATAACCGCACCATTGAATGAAGTTTTTTTTTTTATTTTTTTCGAATATCAAGTTTTATTGATAGAAAGGACATGGAAGTCCAAGGTATACATCAGTGACGGGCATGCCTTAGATATGGCGTCCCGGTACTATCCAACTGACAAAGTCCCCTGACCATGGGAGACAATTGAAAAAAAAGAGAATAATTACAAAAATGTTGCAAATCACAAGCTTAATTAGCCAAACTGTCTGATACCTTGTTCGACTCCCGATAAATGTGTCGAACAGAGTTTGACCCTAACAATACTAAGAGTCGTTGGAACGAAATGTCCAATTTCCATGCATTCAACATATTATGCACCATATGTAGAAAATGATCATTAAAGCCAAACTTTCGAAGAACATAGATGAGGAAAGTGTGAGAGACTCTATCGAATGCTTTCATCATGTCTAGTTTTATAATCATATTCTCACCGCGCACCTTCTTATTTAAAGAGGCAATTATTTCCATTGCCAATAGAATGTTATTAGTTATAATCCGATCCTTAACAAATCCTGATTGGCTGCGACTAATAAGAGAAGCCAGCAAAATAGATAATCGATTCGCTATCACTTTTGATATGATTTTACTTGAAACAGTGCATATATCTTATTTAAAACAGTCATTTTTATTTAAGGTTAGGGTAAGATGGTCAATTCAATATAAATAAATAAGAAAATTAAATAATCAATTTTTTACATTGAATTGACCATCTTACCCCTAACCTTAAATAAAAATGACTGTTTTACTCTCTTCTAAAATATAAAAAAGCATATATTAAACTAACCTTAAATTGGTTTCGAAATAACCATTATATATATATATATAATGGGTGTTTAGAACGAGTTTCTACTTGTGGGGCCCGGGGGCAGCGCCCCTGGAAAAATTTTGATTCTTCCTCTACTCGTCGAATGAGTTTATTGCCCCGATTTTAACCGAAATCGCCTAACATATATAGTCGGACAAACAGGTTTGAAAGTGTTCAAGACCATTGTTAACTTTGAAAGTGTTCAAGAATTTAGATTCAAATGCATTTTCTTTGTCACTTCGAGTCAAATTCATATAATCTGTTGTTAATTCAGTTATATTTTTGAGAGAGAAATAGCATTTGGATTAACCCTCCCAATCGTGTGATTTCTAACATTTTAATTTAAATAAATAGAAGCAGAGGCAGACATCCTAAACAAAAATTATAAAGAAAAATCATTCTCTAAACTCCATTAATACTATGTCTCAATTACCATTTGAACCTTGTTTCACATTATTCATCTAGATGAATAAAGAAACATAAATAATAAATAACAAATAGATGAGATTACCTTGGGGAGTGGTGTTTGGCCATCGACGGCGACCGGAGACCGGAGACGGAAAAGACAAGGCTGAGAGAGAAAAATAGAAAAATAAAACAGTTAGATTTAGGGCTGGAAATCAAGGAAAAAATTTACAAATTAACAAATTAATTAAATTAGAAGGGATAAAGGGAATCAGGATTTAAGGGGAGAGAGAGAGAGAGATTACCGGTGAGGGGAAGACGAGGTCGTGAGAGAAAAAGGAAACGATGGAAAAACCAAAATATAAAAATAAAAAGAAAAAGAACTAAAGTCTCTGGCATCTGGAAATATCGTGATTAAAGGGAGAAGGGGAATAATCCAGTGTGGGCAAAGAATTTATGAGAAAATTTTAAACTTTTAAGGAAAATCTCCATTCTTACACTAGTACTTTATTTTATTTGCATATAAGGCCTGCTTTGTTTAACTCTATAATTGAAGCACTCAGTTTTGTACAGGGACGAAGAAAGTTATTTTAAAGAAAATTAAAAGGTCTATGGCGTGTAAATTTAAATTAGGAGTCGCGGAATAACTTTTAGAAATTATTCTTTAGTCCATAGAACTTTATATATTACTTTAAGACCTATTAAAGTTTATTAACTATCCCGAACAATTTATACGACTAATAGTAATATATATGAGATATGTATGTCTTCAAAAGATAAAAAAATGTCATAGGATAAATATTTGCACTTTAGTTCCTACGTTTAAAAGAAACATATACACACGACACATATAATGTTATAACACATTTATAACTATGGAAATGACATAAATATGAGAACAAATAAAGTTTACAAGTTTTGATTGTTTCGGCACTTTACACGAAATTATAGTTTGGTCCTTGAACTTTATGAATTTACATAAAAGACCCCAATATCCTAGAAACTTATTCTGAAGAGTTTTAGGCATATTAAAGCTTGCATATTATTGAGAATACATTTCTAGAAGTATTTCTTAAAGATTTGATTTTGCGAAATAGGTACAGATCTGACCGAAGGTACACACATAAAGAGACTAAGGTGAGTTCCCTCTCAAAACCGAAGAACTTGTTTTATAAATATGTTTTATATAAATTGTTTACAAATGAAATGTACTGGATTTCTGAAATGAATATCTGGAAAGTAAATGGAATCATCTAGAATTCTGATATTATCAAAAAGGGTGTTTACACTACACAATGGTAGTTCATTTGTCCAGCTATTGGGGCTTGCGCTGTACGACGATAGTCACCTCGTACGAGAGCACATCGAACCTTTGGTTTTGGACTTCTGGTTGTTATTTATTTAAATGGGATCTCTAGCCTGTTGGGAAATAGTAGGAGCAGGGAAAGCATCGGGCTGACTGGCCTCCTCTGCGTACCTTCAGCGTCTTCTGAATTGAAAGGCTGAATGTCTCTCGGTTAGGAGGTTTAACTCCATAGATTTGGTCTGTGGACTCGGACTGGTAAGTACCCCAACTACCGATGTCTCACACTTCTTGATTAGGTATTTGGTTGAAAATCATAGCTATGTCTGGTGTAAGGTTGGTATTGACTAAAAGGTTATTGACTTGGCTGGTCATGCGCCCTTTTTACTTTGAATATGATATTCAGAATGGTCTTCTTATTTCGGAAAGGTTATTTCTGAAATTGAAAGAAAATAAAGTATTCCTGAAATATTTTGAAAAGGAAAAGTAGTTTTTGAAAGAAAGGTTCTCCGTGTCTTCAAAAGAAAATGTTTGCGAAATAAAATGAATTTCAAAACACTAGCACTCACTTCACCACTCTTTTTCTGTTTTCTGCTTTAGTGTATGCATGATTGAGCAGAATAGAAACAGAACCTTCTAAAGTATAGCTTTGAATCCAAGATAAAGAACAGAGTCAAGGCTAGGCACAGCCCAAGATTAGAAGACTTTTGAATACAGACAAATAACAGAGTCAACTTACAAGGCATAGAATATAATATTATTTCTTAAAATTTTATCCATATGTACTTTATATTGTAAAAGATAGAAGCCAGTGCCGGGAGGCACGCGGCATTCCCAGCCCGAGAGGGTAGGGTTGTCACAATATATATATATATGTGTGTGTGTGTTTGTGTGTGTGTGTGTGTTTTGAAGATATTCGAGAATTTTTTATATTTTCTTTAAAATTTGGGATCATCAAGTTAAAGGTATTAATTCTGTTTTTTATTTTTATTCAAAGATTATATGAAAATAAATTTATTAAAATTGTATTTGCTGTAAAAACATTTTACACCGAGTTCCTTTCTTTTTAGTTTTAAATGTTATTATTTTCTAATATAATGTTAATCTATTAAACACTAGATCAAATAGATGAAGAAAAATTATGACTACTGTTGTTTGCTTTGATTTTGAAATTTTGAAAATCGTATTATATTTTGACATTTTTTTTAAGGACCTTGCTAGGCTACTAGAATTATTGGTTAAAAGATTGACTAAAATAGTTTTTCGGACCTTTTTGCCCTTATAGTTGGGTGAATCCCTTATACTAGTAGGGGGTAAGATAGTCATTTAACACCCTCAATTTGGGGATTTAGGGTTTCTATCCTCAAAATTCTAGGAGTAAATCATTTTCCTTTTTTTAATCATTTTTACTTTTAAAAAAAATTAGGGCTTTAACTTTAATAACTAGTAAATGACCTTAACATTGTTCGAGACGGCATGTTAAGTCATTAACCTCTCTGCTTATTTTGTTAATCTAAGTTAAGTCATTAGTTTCTTAGCCAATTTTTTTTATTCAAAATATAATTTTTTTTGGGTGTAGAAATCCAGCTCGAAATTGATTCTAAAAGATGATTATTTTATTTTCGCGGCAATTATTTTGATCAAAATGATATTTACTTTTGCATGTTATTTCCTTGTGGTTTTCTGTTATAATAACCCTTGATTTGTTTGAATTTTCACGCAGTTCTTTTGCTAGTGAATGTTTTTAATGGGTCCCTCCCTAGTGAGTTGATAATTGCATTATTTGATACTCCCTCGGATTTTTTAATAGAATTGATTCGAGGTAGTTTAGTATAAAAGAAAAAGAGTAATTTAGTCATTACTCTCTCTCTCTCTCTCTCTCTCACTTGAATAAATATATATATATATATATATATATATATATATATTCAAGTGAGAGAGAGAGAGAGAGAGAGAGAGAGAGAGGCCCCATTGGTCCTCCAATTTATTTCAATTAGCCTCGAGAATCCCTATGTAGTTTTTTCGGCATAAAGAATCCCTAAACAATTTACGTTCAGCCTATAGAGTCCTAGCCACCACTTTTGCGATGGTTTCGGCCAAAACTGAGGGTATAATTGTCATTTCATATTTAAAATTTAAAAAAAAAAAATACACAATCATACCCAGCACCCTACCACCCTCTCTCTCATTCCCCGTCGAAATCAGCCTCGGTCATTGTCAAAATGGTTCAAGAAGGAAAAATGGCGGTGTCCTCATTGATTACTTCAAATTCTACGGCAACGGCAAGTACGAGTTCAATAAGCATCAGCTCCGTTGCCGCCGCCATTGTCGTCGGAGTTTCATCCAATGAAGTAGAAATTCTAGGGCAACAAAATACTAACTCTTAGAGATTTAGGAATTTGAATTTGGGATTGAGGAATTGGGAATTGGGAATTGGGAATTCGGTGAAGCAGCTTGAAGAATTTTCGTTCCCACTCCCAAATCAGAAGGCACACATAAACAACCCCGATATCTCAAACTGCCATATTCATGAATCCCAAAATCTGAATGTTCACCCCCCGACTGACCACATTCCGTTCCCTTTCCAATTCTGAATCAGTTTTCTGCCCTTCCTTAATCCGCCCAAAAAGTATCAATTGAGCTACCAAGGCTGCCAAGACGTTCTTGGTTGACTCAACGACCTCTAAACTTAGCTTCTCAAAATCTGATATCAAACTCGGTTGATCGGTAATCAAACATGTTAGCTGCCCCGAATTCTTTCTAATTATGGCATCAGCTACAAGATTAGCTTTCCCGGGATGGTAGCTAATCTTGAGGTCGTAGTTCTTAAGCAACTCTAACTATCACCTTTGTCTCATGTTGAGTTCCTTTTGGGTGAAAAGGTACTTTAGTCTTTGGTGATCGGTAAACACTCACACGGTTCTCCATATATGTATTGTCTCCAATTATTCAAGGAAAATTCTACCGCTGCTAATTCTAAGTTGTGTGTAGGGTAATTCTTTTCATATGGCTTCGATTGTCTCGAAGCATAGGTTATTACCTTACCAAAGCCTATCCATGATGCATCATTGTAGATAGTAAAATCCCCAAACTCTTCAAGTAGTTCTAAAATCGATGAAGCAGCCTACTGTTCCTTCAATTTTTGAAAACTCTCTTCACAATCTAAACCTTATTCAAACTTCACCGGTTTCTGTGTCAACTTCGTCAATGGTGTAGCAATTCAAGAAAGGTCTTCATCAAATTTTATGTAATACCCAGCTAACCCTAGAAAACTACGAATCGCTGCCCCCGTCTTTGGTCTAGATAAATCCACAACCGCCTAGATTTTACTTGGATCTACTGATAACCCCTCAGCTGATACCACGTGCCCCAAAAACGTTATACTTCTCAACCAAAATTCACACTTACTAAACTTGGCATATAGCTTTTCCTTCCTCAAAATCTCCGATGGTGAGTAAATTAGAATATTGTTGATGAAGACCACCACGAACTTATCTAGACAATCCCGAAACACCCGATTCATCATATCAATGAAAGCCTCCGATGCATTAGTCATACCGAATGGCCTAACAAGGAACTCATAGTGAAGAGATTCATGGGCAGAAACTCGTTCTAAACACCTATGAATCGTTCCTGGAAGGATCCGCTCATACTATGGGAATCGAAAAATAGACAAAAATACTTACGATTTTCGATTAATGGTTTCTGACTTCAGATGTTGTGTTGTGACCACCTAAAGCCTTCCCTTGCAGAATTGCTCTCTACCGGTATCCACGCGACGAAACGAGTAGCGAGTGCTAGCTCTTCGTTTTCTAAGTTACGGAAATCTAGAGAGAAGGGATGGCAGAAATCTTTATTTCGGTAATAGGTTTTGTGGCTACCAAAAAAGTGTGGCTAGGGTTTCAGCCAAGAGAGATTATATAGGCGTGAGAGCTTGTTCCGAAAATCAAGTCCCACGTAATCCAAATCTCTACAGGTAGTGGGAGTTTTTATCGCATAATAACTCCCACATAATCCCAGCGAAAGCCAAATACAAAAAATGCTCATCATTAATCTCTAATTCTTATAATAACATTTTTTTATTATTCTCAGAAAAATAAATGTCAGATACAATGAAGCTACACGTTCTAGATTCTTCGAATCTGGACATAAATCTCGTTAACTCGTCTATGGGTGTGACCATGTAAGTTCATATCACAACGGAAATGAAAGCACACTTAGTAGTATGTGTTCATAAATCACAAGCGGTCACTAACAGGATACTGTGACTACCCAGAGTGAATGAATGTACAGTGGAACCTAATTTCAATCCACTATTTAATCCTTTTGTCTCGCGATATCCAAATTAAGCAAAAGGCATGGTAGTTGTCACCTTTATAAAGCTTAATTGTATTTATGCTTGATCTCCAGGTAGGCTGTTACAACAAATAGCATTTAATAATTACTTTATTAAATACATTTCAGCACGGCCATGCATTTAAACAGTCTTCCCTATCGAGGGGCTCATGGATATCTCTCTCTAGTAAGAGATAGACAAATCCTTTACAATGCTTGTCACATTTGAAGCCATGAAAGGATACTATATCCGATCATTAGTCGTATTAATTACTGGATTAAAAGTAACGTCCAACTGAGTCAAAACGTAGCTTCATTGATGCTGGAAACGATGGAGAGATAAGGTCTAAGGATTCCAAATAGTATTGAAGAAGTAATATTTATGACTAAAAGAACCATGAAGTATTACTTCTCTTTCGGATCATGTCCGATACAATATATCCCAATATATTGTATCTATGATATGATTTGTATCCATTACTTATGATCAGTAAAACATAATCATCAATAGAACATCATACTAGTTTTATTTCATTGTATAGAACATTACATAAAATTAGGGACAATCAGAATGGTAATTGCATAAACTAATGAGTTTTACTATCAAATGACATATTTGATGTTCAAAAGAAAAATTAACTATTCAAATGACATGCTCAAAATATATAAAACGTACAACATATGCTAACGGTCCTAGGGCCTTACAAACGATCTCCCACTTGCCTTAGGTCCAATCAGACATGATCCTCAATCCCACTGACCTAGTATGACTCTCATGTTTAGGTTGCGGGAGTGGCTTGGTCAATGGATCTGCAATGTTGTTGTATGTATGAACTTTGCAAATTTTAACATCTCCTCTATCAATGATCTCTCTAATCAGATGGAAACGTTTGAGAATGTGTTTGGATCGTTGGTAGGACTTCATTCTTATCATCCTTCAGCACTGCGTAAGCCAGATAAGCCCCGCAACCCTTTTTGATAAACCTTCTCGCCGAGATTACAAGCATGCTACGACCACTCTTATTTTCATGAGAACCCAGAAACTCTACCACTTATTGTTCCCCAATTGTAAACTATATATTCCTTTCTCGGCAATTCACCAAAGCATGATGAGCATACAACCAGTCCACACCCAAAATTACATCAAAATCTACCATCGGTAGCTGTATAAGGTCAGCTTCTTATACCTTAGAGTCTATTTCTACCCGATACCCTTTATGTATCAAGTTAGTCTCTAAAATATTTCCATTAGGTACCATTACCCTATAGGTATCCAAACAACAAGTAGAGGAGGTTTCAAGTACTTTAGCAAATCTATGTGACACAAAAGAATGGTTAGCTCTACAATTAAATAGTACAAATGTAAATACCGAGTTGATTAGAAGCGTACATGTGACCATATCATAAGTATCTCCTGCCTTTTGCTGAGATAAGGCAAAAACTCAAGCATTAGGCTTCTGTCTTATATCACCAACCTTTGGTGCCGTTGTTGAAGTCACCCCAGTAGTTGGAATAGGAATGTTGCACTGACTGACTACATGTCATGTTTTCCCACATCTGAAACTGATGAAGAACCTTGATGTTTTAATTCAAGATTCAACAGCAAAAGGTTGAATTCAGATCTTTGCCTTATTCAACTAGTTTCGAGGGGAATATAATCAACGCAACTCTAAGAAGATTAATTATCAGTGGGGGCTGAAACATCATAACAAGCAAAACTAACTTGTTGATACAGTAACTCAAGAATGAATGAAGTGCTATAAGAAGTTCAATTCAAAAGTATCTAATGAAGTCAGGAGACGTTGGGGTGTATCTTTGGTCTCAAGGTGTCAGTGTAGACATGGAGAGGATACCTTCGTGCACATTTTTACAGAATGTCAACTGGCTACAAGATTGTGGACGTATGGATGTGCTCTGGTTGGAATTGCATGGAATACACTCAGGTTTGACTCTTATTTATCTCTTTTGAAATTGTTGTGGTGGAAAGGAAGAGACAAGTGGCGAGATATTCACTTCATTATTTTTACTAGTGTCTGCTGGGTCCTTTGGAGGGCTCGTTGTCGTTTCATTTTTTATGGTAAAACATCGATATTTAAGAGCCTTTTACGTGAATTTGATGATCACTATCTTTCTTTGTTGAAATGTACTTTGATTTGTTTGATTCTTTTACTGGGAGGCACATACTCAATAGGTTTGAACCGAGTTAAGGCAATTACTTGGAGGGGTAGTTTGGCACCCTCGGTTATTCTAAATATAGATGGGGGCTTCTAGGGGTAATCCGGGACCTGCAGGTGCGGGTGGTATTGTTCGCAATTCCTTGGGTTCTTTTATTGGTGCTTTCTCTAATTTCCTTGGCTTAAATCTCTCAAACTATGCGGCTGAAATGGAAGCAATGATCATTGGTATACAGTATGTTCATTCATTGGGTTTTAATGATGTCTGTGTTCAATCGGATTCAAAGTTTCTGTGTGATTCTTTTAACAAATGACGGATTTCTTCTTGGAAGCTTGATTCTCTTTTTCAATGTTTACTCCGCATTTCTGGATCAGCAAGAGTTCATCATATATACAGGGAAGCGAACCAGGTCGCGGACAGTTTGGCAAATGAAGCATGTGATTCTCGAAATACGGTTGTTTATTCACAGTTTTCGTCACTCTCTCGTATCACTAGAGGTAAGTGTCTTCTGGATCATGCAGGGATTCCATATCTACGGAAAACCAAAGGATAAACTCTTTAGCTTCTTAGTTTGATGCTTACTAGTATTGTATAGTCGAGTTACTTTAGAAGTTTCTATGCTTTGCATATTAGTCTAGCCACTTATTGTTTCACCCTTGTGCATATATATAAATGCCCAAGGCTGCACTTTTGCATATTCTATTGTATTTGGGAGGTTAGGTTTTATGTCCCCCTCTCATCACTTCTGCCGGTTTGGCAATAATTAATAAAACGGGGGTCCGCCCCACCACGCTGGTGGCTTTATTAAAAAGGAATCACCTTACCAAATAGCATATATCTAACTAGTAATAATGTTTCCCAAATTGTCCTTTAAATAGATGATCAATTCGGCTCAAGATAACCACAAAAGGAAGATTCCTATTCTACGTAGGGCTCTTCAAATCCTAGCATAAATAAACTTGCTATAAACGAAACATTACTAAATAAATGGACAAAATGTCCTATATTCTAGATCCACTAACATACTCGGCTAGAATAGATAAAAAGACTTATAAAATAATAAATGTAAAGATGAAAATCTAATTAAAGTTTAGAATAGACTTTAATGTACAAAAGTCTAAAATGTCCTTTTTAGCCACTTTGCTTGGTTGGGCCGTGTGATATACTTTGGAAAATAACAAGATTGAATTGAATATAATCTTGTAGGCTTAGCTTGGCTTTCTCTTTAGGTTTGACTCCTGGATGAATGTAGATATCTTTTGATGAGTTAATTTGACCCTTGCTGTTGTCATGGGACCTTGAATGTGGATGAAGGGATCCTTTGTGTAGGGAAGCCCCTTTGATGGTCCCTCATCATTCCCTCCCCCTTGAAAATTATTCGTCCTTGAATCATCATCATCGTCAATATAATATGCATAAAAATCAAAAGGGGACAAGTCAGACACATTGAAAGTAGAACTTACACCATACGCACTTTTTCAAATCTATCTTGTAAGAATTGTCATTGATCTTTGCAACAAATTGAAAGGGTCCATCTCCTCTCGAGTGTAACTTAGACTTTCTTTCATTAGGAAATCTTTCTTTCCTAAGATGTAACCAAATCTAATCTCCAACTTCAAAAGAAATATGCTTGCAGCCCTTGTTGGCATATTTTGCATAACTAGCATTCCGCTTTGCAATTGTATCTTGAACTTGTTGATGAAGTCTTTGTATGTAATCTGCCCAAGAATCACCTTATATATTATAATACTCATCAACAGGTAAAAGAGTTAGATCTAAAGGGGTTAGGGGGTTAAAACTCAAAAGGAGAGTTATTAGTAGTAGAATGTAAAGTCCCATTATATGCAGATTCAGCAATAGGTAAACAATCTTCCCACCTTTTTGGGTTCTTTTGATTAAGTTCTCTAAGTAGAAACCCTAAAGTTCTATTTGTTACCTCGGTTTGCCCATCAGTTTGTGGGTGACTTTATGTAGAAAATAACAATTGTGTACCCAACTTACTCCAGAATGTCTTCCAAAAGTAACTTAGAAATTTGATATCTCTGTCACTTACAATGGTCTTTGGTACTCCATGTAGCTGAATGATCTCCACCAATAATAAATCCGCTGCATCACTTGTTTTTCTACAAGGAATAAAGTGAGTCATCTTAGAAAAATGATGTACAACAACCATAATACTGTCCATACCTCTTTGTGATCTCGGAAATCCAAGAATAAAATCAATAGAAACATTAATCCATCGTAAGGATGGAACAGGTAAAGGCATGTATAATCCGCGAGCTTTGCTTGTACTTTTAGCTTGTTTACACTTAAAACAAAGTTCACATATCTTTCTCATATCTCTTTTCATTTTGGGTCAAAAGAAGTGTTCTTGCAATATGTCATGAGTTTTTAAACTCCAAAATGCCCCATTATGCCGCCACAATGTGCTTCCCTAACAAGTAAATCTCGAATCGAAAAAGATGGAATACCAATTTATTCTCTTTGAACAAAAAGCAATTAAACCAAAAAAAATTCCTTTTTAGCCGAGAGCTCACAAGCTTCAAGCAAGGCTGAAAAATCATTATCATTCTCATATAAAGCTTTAATATGTTCAAAACATAGCAATTTAGCATGCATAACCGAAAGTAAAGTATACCTTCTAGATAGAGCATCAGCTACAATGTTTTCCCTACCTTTTTTGTACTTGATGATGTATGGAAAAGTATCAATAAAGGAAACCCATTTAGCATGCCTTTTGTTCAACTTACTTTTCCCTTTTAGGTATTTGATGGATTCATGGTCCGTATGTATCACAAATTCCTTTGCAATCAAGTAGTGTTGCCATGTTTCCAAAGCCCTAACAATTGCATACAATTCCTTGTCATAAGTTGGATAATTAAGTGTAGTTCTACTTAATTTCTCACTAAAGTACTTCAAAGGTTTGTTTTGTTGTTGCAAAATAGCTCCAATACCTATCCTTGAAGCATCACATTCAACTTCAAAAGTTAAATCAAAGTTAGGTAAATCCAGAATTGTGAAAGAAGTTAGTAAAGCTTTGAGCTTGTCAAAGCTCTCTTGTTGCGGCTCATCCCAATAAAAAAAAAAAGGTATCCTTCTTCACAACTTCATTCAATGGGGTAGCAATAGTGCTAAAATCACGTACAAAATGTCGATAAAAACTAGCTAACCCATGGAATGATCTTACTTGACTTACACTTGTCGGTTTCGGCCATTCCAAAATTGCCTTGATTTTGGCCGGATCAACACTAATACCCTGAGAACTTACAATGTATCCAAGAAAGTTAATATAATTAGTGCAAAAGACACATTTTTTCAAGCTTAGCATACAAAGTTTGTTCCTTTAAAATAGTAAAAACAACCTTAAGGTGTTTAACATGCTCTTCTAGGGTTTTACTATAAACAAGTATATCATCAAAGTAAACTACAACAAATTTTCCTGAACAATGCTGAAATATGTAGTTCATCAATCTCATGAAATGACTAGGTGCATTAGTAAGACCAAACGGCATAACAATCAATTCATATAAACCATTTTTGGTCTTAAATGCAGTTTTTCATTCAACTCCTTTCATTCTAATTTTGTGGTTAAATCAATTTTAGAAAATATCTGAGCACCATTTAACTTTTCAAGCATATCATCTAAGTGAGGTATATGATGTCTATATTCAATATTTATCTTATTAATAGCGCGACAATCCGTACATAATCTAAAAGTTCCTTCCTTTTTAGGTACTAATATAACAGTATTAGCACAAGGACTTAAAGATTCTCTTACCTGCTCATTCTCAAGAAGTAAATCAACTTGCCTTTGAATGTCACGAGTTTCATCCGGATTTTCCCTATAAGTTGGACTGTTTGGAAGACTGGATCCTGGGATGAAGTTGATTTGATGTTCAATGCCCCTAATTGGAGGTAGCCCTTTTGGAAACTCCTTGGGAAAAACATCATTGAATTCCTGCAATAGATAAAAAAAAAAACAAGACTAGATAGATAAAAGAATTTAACTCAAAAGTTTTAGCATTAAGGGACCTTTCGGATCCTTTAAAAATCTACAAAACAATTACATATTTTGCTCGAATGGCCCTATCTACCTTTTCTTTTTTATTTATTTATTTATTTTTTTTAATAAAGCCACCAGATGTGGTGGGGCGGTCCCCCGTTTATTAGATCAGCCGTAAGGCAAAAAAGAAAACAAATGAGGGGGACGTAATACCAACACCTCCCAAGTAATGATGGAAACAAATCCATTCCGTACAAAAGACTAGCAAGAAAATGCAGACTTTATCATTTATAAATATGATAAAGTATGATACAATAAAATCTAGGCTAGTATGAATGCAGTAAAAGAAAGTAAAAGAAAATAAAAGAAAAGTAAGACCTTTACTTTTTGAGTTTACGGAGATAAGGGACACCTTCTTGATCTAACTTACATTGTCCGCGGATGAGCAGAGGTAGCATGCCAAATCGAGAGAATGTTACTGTACGTTGAGTATCGCAAGCCTCATTAGCGAGGCTATCAGCAACCTTGTTCGCCTCTCGAAAAATATGATGAACAGTAGAAGAGCCAGCAATCCGTTTTAGACTTTGGAATAGAGCATCTAATCTCCAAGAAGAAACTCGGCCCACACGGAAGGAATCACATAAAAATTTGGAGTCAGATTGAATACATATATGATTATAGCCCAGAGAACTATCTACCTTTTCTTGATTGATAAATAAACATTCTTTTCTCACCTTTTGAGCTCTAGCCTTTTTTCTCACAATAGGCTCGGCTTTTTCACCATTTTTTTACCTCAGCTTTTACCTCAAGGGTGAGATCACTCTTCTCGGCCATTTGTTGGTGTACCTCAGTTGCTGCCTTTGGTGTTAAAGGATGTAATGTGAACCTTACTTTGTCCATGGTGATTTGATAGACATTCTTCCTTCCAATATGATCCGCACATCTATCATATTGCCATGGTCTCCCCAAAATAATGTGACTTGCAGTAATTGGAATCACATAACATAATACCTTATCCTTATATATCTCAATTCCAAACTCAATCTCAACCTGTTTATCCACTTTGATTTCACTACTATTGTTTATCCAAGAAAGCTTATAAGGATTTGGATGAGCTTTCCAAGGTAAATCAAGAGCTGTGACCATATCAAGAGAGAAAATATTAGCACAACTACCATTATCAATAATTAATAAACAAAGCTTGCCATTAACATTGCACTTTGTTTGGAAATGATTGCTCCTTTGTAGATGTTTCTCATCTAATGGTTGTGTATGTAGCAATTTCATAGTCACCAAAAGTGGACTCCCTTCATCCGGTTGTTCCTCTAGAAGCTCATTTTCTTCCACCAAGACCTCATCCTCGGCTTCTCCATCACTTACCCACGTTCCATCATCTTGCATGATCATTACGCTTTTGTTTGGACAATCCCCAGCAAAGTGACCATTTCCTCTACATTTAAAACATTCATTTGAAAGGTTTGTAGTAGAACTTAACCTCGAATTGGATGAATTTGATGTAGAAGATGTCTTGGCTGCCCCAATTGAAGCCGTGGCTGTTTTGGCAGCCCCATAAGTCCCTTTTGCTTGATTTTGGCTCGGCAATGGTGAGAATTTATTAGGTGCTGATTCGTCTTTTTCCAAGATTGGAAATTCGTCGAATAAGTCCTTATACTTTTCTCCTTTTGTTGCATTTCTATTTGCTCTGCATAATAAACCATTGCAATAAGATTATCATGGTTAGCACGTTCTACCTTTGGTCTAATTTTTTTCATTTAGACCCGCCAAGAACTGCGCCAATGTAGCCTCATTATCCTCCTGAATATCCGCTCTAATCATGGCAATCTCCATCTCTTTGTATTACGCATCCACCATTTTAGTGCCTTGCTTCAATCTTTGCAAATGGTTGAAGAGTTCCCTTGTGTAATTTTGAGGAAACAATATCCGTTTCATCACTTCTTTCATCTCATCCCAAGTATCAATTTGATGTTGGCCAACTCCTCCTTGTATCTGCCTCTTTATCCCACCAAATTGAAGCATAATCAGAAAATTCCATGGCTGCCCTAACCTTTTTCTCCTCTAAATAGTTATGCACGGAAAAAACATGGTTAACTTTACGTATCCAATCTAAAAATAATTTGGGATCATTCGTACCTTGAAAAGAGGGAAGCTTGGTCTTGATTGCACCAAGATTATTGTCAAACCTTTGATAATTGTCACCCCTTCTTGGCATCATTGGCTCAAAAGAAAGATTATCATCAACTCTTTTTTTATCCAAGAAAACAAGAAATTTTAATAAAGAAAACTATAAAGGTAAACCAAGATAGAGATCAACCTTGAGCTCTTATACCAACTGATGAAGAACTTGGATGTTTTAATTCAAGATTCAACAACAAAAGGTTGAATTCGGATCTTTATCTTCTTGAACTAGTTTCGAGGGGAATATAATCAACGCAACTCTAAAAAGATTATTTATCCATCGGGGCTGAAACACCATAACAAGCGAAACTAACTTGTTGATACAATAACTCAAGAATGAATGAAGTTCTATAAGAAGTTCAATTCACAAGTATCTGAGGAATAACCTTACCAAATAGCATATATCTAACGTAGTAATAATGTTGGCCGAATTGTACTTTAAATAGAGGATCAATTCGGCTCAAGAGAACCACAAAAGGAAGAGTCATATTCTACTTAGGGCTCTTCAAATCCTTGCATAAATAAACTTGCTATAAAATAAACACTACTAAATAAATGGACAACATGTCCTATATTCTAGCTCCACTAACATACTCAACTAGAATAGATAAAAAAGACTTATAAAATAATAAATGTAAAGCTAAAAATCTAATTAAAGACTTATTATTTTTAGATTATGTTCTATTTTTTTGAACCTATCCTCGGCTTGATCCACGGTCATGGCACCATTAAATGTTATCATCCTCATATTCTTTAATCTTTAATAGTAACTTTCCAGATTCGCTTCTACCCTTGGTGCCCTGACTTGACCCAGACTCTGATTTATCTGATTCTTATGGTTATTCTAAAGGGATTCATATGCATAAAATATCCATAAATCGCCTATGAATCATCCCCGAAAGGATTCGATCATACTATGAGAATCGAATAAGAACGAAAAGGAACTTACAATTTTCGTATTTCTTTTTCTGATTCAGCAACGATACTACTCTACAACCACAAAAAAGTTGTCCCTTTCGGATTCGCTCTCTATCGGTATCCATGCGAAACGAGTACCGAGTGCTACCTCTTCAATTTTATGAGTTCTGGTAACCAAAGAGAATGGATGGCGGAATTCCTTTTCGTGGTGATTGGGTTTTGCTGCTAAGAATACTATCTGTAAGCCCTAAGGGCGAACAAAATCAGTTTTTGATATTGGACAAACTTTTGATGTTGTGTCTAATGATCTTAATCTTTGTGATAGAATATCGGAACTCATTATGGAAGCTCTAAGTACTTCAATCAAGCCATTGGTATCAAGATTCAAAGTTATTCAAGGCTCATCTATCAAGATTGAAGATTGAAGACTTAGGTTTGGTTAGAATAGCTTTGTCATTATAAGTTGTTATCTTATAAGCTCTAACCAAAGCTCTCATGAACATAAGCTCTACACTCTAGTCTTGCATGTTTTCATAAACACGTTTTCAAAAGGCTAAGTTTCAAAAGGATTCTTATTTCCAAAAGCCTTTGTTTTCAAGGTCTAAGTCCTTTAAAATGGTTTTCCAAATGTTCTTACTTGTTACCTTTTGGGAAAACCTTTTAGACTTCAATAGATTTCAAAACGTGTGAAAAATCAACATCGCTCATACTCAGGAAGTTCGGTCAACCGAGCTCAAGATCGGATCAACCGACGAGAAACAGAGAGTTGGAAAAATCAGCTTCGGTCGACCAAGAGGCAAGTTCGGTCGACCTAGGGTCTTGGTCGGTCGACCGACCTAGGTTCGGCTCAACCGAGGTGGCCTTTCGGTCAACCGAACTCTGCGGATTCTAGCCGTTATATGACCGTTGCAGAGTCGATTTTTCAGCACTTTTTGAAATGTATAAAAGCTCTTTTGCTGAGAAATCTTTGGAGAGAGACACACAAATGAAAATAGACTTGCACTTCAAAGTTAGATTGATTCCTTATCAAGTCTAAACACTTTCAAAGACTCAAGGATAACTCAAATTGTACAAATTGTAAAAACAGATCTCACCAGACCTGAATTGAGAAATAATCTTTTCATTCAGATTAAACGTAAACTAACCATGAAACGATTAGAAAAGTTAGAATAGAAAGAAATAGATATTTAGTGTTCGATTGTTGAAGTAATGCTTTAATATGGGAATTTAGCAAAAAAAAAAAAATGCTTTAATATGGGAATTGGGTAGCCCAAGTGGTATCCCATGGTCGATTCCCGTATCTTCCCTTATGGGGCAATAAAAATTGTCCTCCTTGTGAGGCTAAGTTCCCTCCCCGGCTTGGGGCATGCTACAATCTCCCTATCTAGAGTATTCTCCACTCTTCCCCTTCAGGGGCAATCGCCTTCGGGCCTCAAAAAGTAATGCTTTAATAATAAAAATCGAACTACTGCTGCGTCCTTGGAAATATTGAATTATATTAAAAAGTTAGATTTTTTTTCCAAATACACGTATTGCTTAGGGAATGTTATTGACAATAATTGTAATTGTCACTAATATTGAAAAACGTTTTTTAAATTAAAGTTGCTTAAATCACTTTGAGAACAATTATGTTACGAGATCGATTAAAAGGTCGTACCTATTACACAAGCCTTCAGCATTAACAGAGTTTGGGAAAGGCCCTGATGTATGCAATTTTATCTTTAATTTTCACAAAGAGGCTGTTTCTAAGGTTCCAACCTTGACCTAACGGATAGCAAGTAAACACTTGACCATCGCACCAAACACAGTCTTCTAACACTTGACCATCGTTAAATTCCGTCGATATTCGGTCGGTATTTTTATATATAGCGACGTAATAGCAACCGTTAAAGTATTAGTTGGAGTTGGTCAACGGGATCGATATAGTCGATAACTTAGCGACGGATATTTTTTCGGCTTCAGTCAGTCGATAAATAACTGTTTTCTTGTAGTGTTTAGATGTAAGAGTCCATCATGAACATCAGTCATGAACAGTGGTACCAAACAAGTAATCTTTGGTGTTTGATCAAGTGACCGATGGCCAAGATGTATTTGGACATTGCTGACAGATTCTCCGGAACCGTACCGGTGTCAGTTACATAATTTTCCATTTTTAATAGACTTTCTACTACTAGAAAGTAGGCGAACAAGTACGGTGTAATTAATGGGTGAAAATCGTCTATACTTATTTTTGTACTCATTTATATTCTCAATTAATAAAAATTTGCCATATGTTAATTTTTTTTTTAATTATATATACACATATTAAATTTTGATTGATTGGGTACAAAAATAAATATACAAACGGATACAGACGATTATTTACCGTAATTAAGGATAATGTTCCACCCTTTGCGCTTTCGTGGTCCACTTTTTCTTAATTGTTTGTCAAACAAGTACAGTGTAATTAAGGGTAATGTTCCACACTTTGTGCTTTCGTGGTCCACTGGTTCTTAATTGTTTATCACTGAATTTCCCTCCTGTTGTTCACTTTCTGTTCATTTACAAAATTTTAACGGGACCATAAGTTTTCCAATTATCAACAAGTATAATCAAAATGTCTGTTCAAATTTTTCCCTCTGGCCAGTGACGGATACAAGATTTAAGAATAGTGGAGGCACTTGTCTAGAGACAGAGTTAGTAAATAAATTAAAAAATTTCTATAGAAAATTCGACATTTCTTAAAATGTTGGCGGCGGCCACAGTGATGAATTTGAAAGGAGACCGTCCCGCAACATTTTGAAAATCGTCACATTTTTTATGAAGGGACAAAATTAACTTTAACTCCGATAATAATTAGTTAGTGAATGCAAACATTTTTTAACCGATTTCTCAAAAACAAATAAGAATTAATTACACGAATATTTTA
This sequence comes from Vinca minor, assembly GCA_026122235.1. Classification (NCBI taxonomy): domain Eukaryota; kingdom Viridiplantae; phylum Streptophyta; class Magnoliopsida; order Gentianales; family Apocynaceae; genus Vinca; species Vinca minor. Next base: position 721,201 of record JAOCZM010000197.1, read on the forward strand.
CATGAACAAGTTCATAGAGACAAAATATCTTTAAAAATATTTCAATAAAATAAAATTGAATACTATTACAAACTCTTTTTCTTTTTTAATCTTGACAACAAAAGCTGGAAAAGTTTGAAGGAATTTGCGATTTTACTTGGGCGAGGGCACAACGATTTTTAAGTGGGGTCAGTAGCATACTTAAATTGGTTGAAACATAAATGCATAAACAAATAATATTTTTTTTATAAATTTCAGTGGGGTCATGTGACCCCACTAATGATAGGATAGATCCGTCATTGCCTCTGGCCTATAATATTAGAAAGGTACAACCAAGTTTTTCCAATTTAAGACAGTTGCTTGGAAAACTCGTAAGCGTGGCTAATGCAAAAACGAGGTCGCGTATTCGACTCTACTCTACTTGTGCTACCATGTTGAAAGATCTCCGCATTAGACCTTCCTTTGAGTAAAAATCCAACTCTATAGGTGCAACTAGAATACTCTTAGCCAAAGTAGGGACACCGAGCGCTCTAAGAAAACCAAAAAAAGTTCCAAATTTATTGTCTTATTTGGCGAAAGAACAAGGAAAGTTGTAAAAATTTACTAAAGAAGTAAAAAATTAAGTATTCTAGTCCTCATGGTCAAAGTCGCGGTATCGATCGTCGACTTGGAGGTTGCCGTTCAAGATACGACTCAGTAACTTAGTCGTATATCAAGCGATACACGATTTTTTTTAGGCATGGATTGTTCAAAAAAAATTAAGGAAAATTTTGAAATATAAACAAAAATATAGCAGTATAATGGTATACCCTCGAAAAGAATAAAAAAAAAATATAACGATTTCATTTATGGTGGTAAACAATCATATTCAACGTAACAACTTTATATTTAACAGAAAAAAGTAATGTACATGATTCTGATTCCTTTTTTAGTTGTGTTCAATTATTACTCGCCGAGTGTTTTCGATTATGTCCGAATCAGATCAAGTTGGAAACAATTTGGCAATTTTTTTAAATCAATTTTGAGGGTGTGTCGTTTTTGTATCGAAGGATACTGATTTGATTATGACTCGACCAAGACTTTGAACCATGATCATAGGGGAAGCCAGAATTTCTCATTCCAAACCAACCTTCATGGCAATTCGGCTACAATGCTTATAGGGTTTTCTTAGGTTGTTTTTAGTATAGTGTTTATATATCTAAACCGTCATATTATTTAATTTGACGGCAGATATTATAGTTATTTTGAAACGATAATTCTTAAAAAAAACTATTTTAAGAATTTTTTTTTGAAACATATATAATCTTGTTGTTACTTAACTGTCCAAATTTATAAAAATACATACTTAAAAATAGTCTACAAGCACAATAGTTTTTTTTTTTTTGCTAAGTAAAAGATACAAGCACAATAGTTGGACGCCTTCATGGACACCTACCTAATATAATATGAATATCTAATTCAATTACACGTCACCAATGAACGCACTTTCGTGGACCACTTTTGTGCCGAATTTTCCTCGAGAAGCCAAGTGAGGATAGTTTGTTTAGGAAAATTTCGATATGATGGACGCATAGGTAAAGCGCGCAGTCCCACTCTAGCAAGACCAATGCGCGTCGCTTTCTTTATTTTTTTTCTCCCGATCGCGGTTAAAATACTAAAAAAGATTGTTTCGATATGGGACACAGTTAAAAGTAAAAAATTGTCTCTCTCTCATTTTATAGTGATGTGACAAATTTGTACAATTTTTTTTTACTTTTAATCGTGTCCATATCGTAACAATCTTTTTTGTATTTTAACCGTAACTCAAAAAAAAATTTGGAGAAGCGACGTGCGCGATTCTAGCAGTGACTGCAGCTCTACCATACGCTGCAGTCCATATCAGAATTATCCTTTGTTTAGGGTGTAGTTTGCTAATGGTCGCTTATTAAATGTTTTTGGTATTGTAAAAGTTAAAAAATTTAAATAATTTGTGAACAAAAAAAATATAAGTTGTAAATTATATATTTTGTATTGTGTTATAACGCAAAACACTGTTCAATTTTTATGGTGTTTTCAATTAGACTATGCAAAACGCGCTCTCAAATTTTTTAACATATACCATTTAAGACTTTTCATTCTTTTATGTAATAGCTACCCTTTGGTGCACAAGGATAACTCAATTTGTACAAATTGTAAAAAAAATATCTCACCAGACCTAAATTGAGAAATAATCTTTTCATTCAGATTAAACGTAAACTAACCATGTAACGATTAAAAAAGTTAGAATAGAAAGAAATAGATATTTACTGTTCGATTGTTGAAGTAATGCTTTAATACTAAAAATCCAACTACTGCTGCGTCCTTGGAAATATTGAATTATATTAAAAAGTTAGATTTTTTTTTTTTTTTCCAAATACACGTATTGCTTAGGGAATGTTATTGACAATAATTGTAATTGTCACTAATATTGAAAAACGTTTTTTAAATTAAAGTTGCTTAAATCATTTTGAGAACAATTATGTTACGAGATCGATTAAAAAGGTCGTACCTATTTCATGAGACTCCTGCATCAGCAGAATTTGGGGCAGACACTGATGTATGCAGATTTACTTTTAATTTTCAAAAAGAAGTTGTTTTTAGGGTTTCAGCTCTTGACAAAGCGGATAACAAGTAAACTCTTGATCATCGCACCAAACACGATCTTTTAACACTTGACCATAATTAAATTCCGTCGGTATTTTTATATATAGTGACGGAATAGCAACCATTTAAGTATTGGTTGGAATTGGTCAACGGGATCAATATGATCATTGACTTAGCGATGGATATTTTTTCGACTTCAGATCAGTTGATAAATAACGATTTTCTTATAGTGTCTAGATGTTATAGTCCGTCATGAACATCAGTCATGAACAGTGGTACCAAACAAGTAATCTTTGGTGTTTTATCAAGTGACCGATGGCCAAGATTTATTTTGACATTGTTGACAGATTCTCCAGAACCGTACCGGTGTCATTGACAGAATTTTCCATGTTTAATAGACTTTCTACTACTAGAAAGTAGGCGAACAAGTACAGTGTAATTAAGGGGTGAAAATCGTATATACTTATCTGGATTCTCATTTATGTGTCCAATGAATAAAAATTTGTCACGTACTCATTTTTTTTTAATTATATATATACATGGTGAATTGTGATTTGTTGGAACAAAAATAGGTATACAAACATGTATAGACAATTATTTGCCATAATTAAGGTAATGTTTCACCCTTTGTGCTTTCGTGGTCCACTTTTTCTTAATTGCTTATCAAACAAGTACAGTGTAATTAAGGGTAATGTTCCACACTTTGTGAATTTTTTCTGATATAAACTTGGATCACGTGTTTCAGAATTGGCCATCACTACAGAATAAGGAGAGAGACAATTATGTTGTGATGTGGCCAATTTTGAATCACATGATCTACTGGTCCACAACAGAATTCGTGGTCCACTGGTTCTTAATTGTTTATCAATGAATCACAGAATTTCCCTGTTGTTGTTCACTTTCTGTTCATTAACAAAATTTTAACGGGACCAAGAGTTTTCCAATTATCAACAAGTATTATCAAAATGTCTGTTCAAATTTTTCCCTCTGGCAGTGACGTATTCAAGATTTAGGAACAGTGGGGGCAGTCGTCTAGAGACGGAGTTAGCAAATAAATTAAAACTTTCTATAGAATATTCGAAGTTTCTTAAAATGTTGGCGGCGCCCACAGTGACGAATTTGAAAGGAGACCGCCCCCGCAACATTTTGAAAATCGTCACATTTTTTATGAAGGGACAAAATTACCTTTAACTCCGGTGAAAATTATTTAGTGAATGCAAACATTTTTTAACCGATTTCTCAAAAACAAATTAAAAGAAAATAAGAATTAATTACACGTATATTTTACATGAACAAGTTCATAGAGAAAAAATATATTTAAAAAAAAATTGAATACTATTACAAACTCTTTTTCTTTTTTAATCTTGACAACAAAAGCTGGAAAAGTTTGAAGGAATTCGTGATTGTACTTGGGTGAGGGCACAAAGATTTTCAAGTAGGGTCAGTAGCATACTTAAATTGGTTGAAACATAAATGTATATACAAATAATATTTTTTTATAAATTTCAGTGGGGTCATGTGACCTCACTAATGATAGGGTAGATCTGTCACTGCCTCTGGCCCATATATTAGAAAGGTACAACAAAGTTTTTCCAAATTTAAGACAGTTGCTTGGACAGCTAGTAAACGTGGCTAATGCAAAAACGAGGTCGCGTATTCGACTCCACTTGTGCTACCATGTTGAAAGATCTACGCATTATACCTTTCTTTGAGTAAAAATACGACTCTATAGGTGCAACTAGAGAACTCTTAACCAAAGTAGGGACACCGAGCGCTCTAAGAAAACCATAAACTAATTCCAAATTTATTGTCTTATTTGGCGAGAGAACAAGGAAAGTTGTAAAAATTTACTATAGAAGTAAAAAATTAAGCATTCTAGTCCCCATAGTAAAAGTCGCGATATCGGTTGTCGACTTGGAGGTTGCCGTTCCAGATACAAAAATATAGCAGTATAATGGTATCGCCTCAAAACGAAAAAATAATATAATGATTTCATTTATGGAGGTAAACAATCATATTCAACGTAACAACTTTATATTTAACAGAACAAAGTAATGTACGTGATTGTGATTCCTTTTTTAGTTGTGTTCAATTATTACTCGCCGAGTGTTTTCGATTATGTCCAAGTCGGATCAAGTTGGAAATAATTTGGCAATTTTTTTAAATCATTTTTGAGGGTGTGTCGTTTTTGTATCGAAGGATACTGATTTGATTATGACTCGACCGAGACTTTGAACCATGATCATAGGGGAAGCCAGAATTTCTCATTCCAAACCAACCTTCATGGCAATTCGGCTTCAATGCTTATTGGGTTTTCTTAGGTTGTTTTTAGTATAGTGTGTATAGATCTGAATCGTCATATTATTTAATCTGACGGCAGAGATTATACTTATTTTGAAACGATAATTCTTAAAAAAAACTATTTTAAGAATTGTTTTTTGAAACATATATAATCTTGTTGTCATATTATGTAACTTAACTGTCCAAGTTTATAAAAATATATACTTAAAAATAGTTTTGTTTTTTTTGCTAAATATACTTAAAAATAGTTTACAAGCACAATAGTTGGACGCCTTTATAGACACCTACCTAATATAATATGAATATCTAATTCAATTACCAATCACCAATGAACGCACTTTCGTGGACCACTTTTGGGCCGAATTTTCGATTGTTGAAGTAATGCTTTAATAATAAAAATCGAACTACTGCTGCGTCCTTGGAAATATTGAGTTATATTAAAAAGTTATATTTTTTTTTTTCCAAATACACGTATTGCTTAGGGAATGTTATTGACAATAATTGTAATTGTCACTAATATTGAAAAACGTTTTTTAAATTAAAGTTGCTTAAATCATTTTGAAAACAATTATGTTACGAGATCGATTAAAAAGGTCGTACATATTCCATAAGGCTTCTGCATCAGCAGAATTTGGGAAAAGCCCTGATGTATGCAGTTTTATCTTTAATTTTCATAAAGAAGCTGTTTCTAAGGTTTCAAGCCCCAAACCTACCGGATAGCAAGTAAACATTTGACTATCGCACCAAACACGATCTTCTAACACTTGAACATCGTTAAATTCCGTCAGAATTCGATCGGTATTTTTATATATAGCGACGGAAGAGCGACCGTTAAAGTATTGATTGGAGTTGGTCAACATGGCCGATATGGTCGAAGACTTAGCAACGGATATTTTTTCAGCTTCAGATCGATCGATAAATAACTGTTTTCTTATAATGTCTAGATGTTATAGTCCATCATGAACATCAGTCATGAACAGTGGTACCAAACAAGTAATCTTTGGTGTTTGATCAAATGGCCGATGGCCAAGATGTATTTGGACATTGTTGACAGATTCTCCGGAACCGTACCGGTGTCATCTACATAATTTTCCATTTTTAATGGACTTTCTACTACTAGAAAGTAGACGAACAAGTATTGTGTAATTAAGGGTAATGTTCCACCCTTTGTGCTTTCGTGGTCCACTTGTCCCAATGACGGATCCAACACTACAGAACACTGGGGTCATACGGTACTGGTAAAGATTTTGAAGAATTTTTATTTTATTAGTGGGGTCACTAAAAAATTGTCATGTGACCTCGGTGTAATTGTAGTTAGTCACTAAATATTGTCACTAATTGTCTTGTCCTTAATTTTTTATCAATGAATCACTGAATTTCCCTGTTGTTGTTCACTTTCTGTTCATTTACCCTTTGTGCCTTACTGGATTACCATCACTATTTGCCAAAGTGATCAAGTCATATTTGCTTTTATTTTTTTAGACAAATAAATAGACCACAAGATTCATGGAGATATTTCCCAAATGCATTCTTTTACTCCGTACATTCCTAAATATAAGACTCTTTAGACAATTTTAAAAAATTAAAAAACTTGTCATTTGCACCGAAAGTTCCAATATTACCCCTCTCTATCACATTTTTATAGCATAAGAAAAGAAAGGAAAAAATAGGGATGGCAGATGCGGCAAATAAAAGAAATGTTGAGGGTATAATTGGATAAATTGTTGATAACTAATAAAATAACCTTAAACGACAATTAATTTGGATACCTATATATCTCCTAAATGACAATTAAATGGGAATGGAGGGAGTACTGTTTTTCTTCTATTTTTTTTATTTATTTATGTTCTGTGACTGAAAAACCAAGTCCCAAGTTTTTGTAATAAAATAACACAATTTTAGTTTGTTTTAAAATTTATTTAGTTTTTTTTAACGAAAAGCACAATATCATTAATTGAAAAGAGAACTCCAGACTCTTAACGAACCAAAGTATGATTGGAACATTTCAAGATTCTAGAGAACAAAATTCCCTAAAGTACGAAGAATCATGTCTAATATGTGACCAGAAGGCGAAGAGTCGAGCATCAAGCGACTAATAAAAAGCGATCTAAAATAACCTTACCATCAGCCTCAAGAATTATATTGGTAAAACCAAAGTGTATTTATTTAGTTTATTTAGGCCTTTTTTGGCAGAGAGAGGTAAAAGTTAATAATACTTGTTAAATATTCTGGCAGAGTAATTGAAAAGATTAGAAACAATTTTGATTCGATAACAAATGCAAGTCATTTTAATCACTTTCATTCTTTTTCTTTTTGAAATATTAAAGATCCATTTTTTCAAGAATGGTGTGCTTGCAAAAGAATTGCACATCTTGATGAAAACCCATAAAAAAGTTATCCAAGATGCACAAGGCCAAAAGCATAATAATCCAACAGGAACCATTGGAATTTTAAAGTATTTTAGAGTTAAATATGTAATATAAAAGAATGATTTATTTATTTTTTCCAAAAACAAAACAGTCACCAATGTACGTAGTTTTTCATTTGCTAAAGCACGTTAATTAAAACTGCAATGAATCGATCCTTTATCGAATTTTTCCAGCTCCAAAAATGTTTGGCCCAAATTAGATTTTTTTGGAGTCGATTTTAAGTTTTGAGTATGATCTTAATCTTGAATCCTTAATGAGTCGAGCTCCGTACTTAAATATTCGCAGTCCCAACTCCAAGGGTGTCTAAGGTGACATTTGGAATGAGGGGCCCTAAAATTTAAAAAATTACTTAATTTGTATATAATTATTAGTTAAAAAAATTGAAGATCTTGATGTTTTTCATAACGTAATTATTGCATATAGAATTTTGTTGGTTATACCGTTATATTTACGGAGAGAAGTTTTTATAAATTGAAATTGATTTGTGATTTCGCTTCAAAGAGTGTTGTTAGAAGGATGCTCATTTTTAAAATAAAATATGATTTAAGGATTGCTCGCATTTAAAATTTGGGTATATAATTATGTTTTAACACTTTTATAATTTATAATTTTTTAAAAATTTAGGGGCCTAATTTTGATAAATAGTACAGGGTCTCAATATTATTTGAGACGGCCCTGAGTATTCGACTCAAAAGCTCGCGAATATGTTTAATTATAACTTATAATCTTATATAATATTTATTACTCCCTGTACAAAATTAAATGTTTAATTTCATATATATGTTGACATCTTTGACTTATTCAAATTAAATTCTTAATTTTAATATTTTTTATTTTATTTTTCCTATTCTATATTATTCTTTCTCTTTTCAATATCATTCAAGATACCACATTGAAAGTTATGAAGTTTTTAGAATTTGACAACATTATAAATAAAGGGGTTAAGAATGGTTTTTATTGAATGAATTGGTGGAATTGATTTTTAAGCCATTAAATTGAGTAACGAGTACAATTTGCTTTTCAATTTTTTCAATCAAATAGTTAACTTTTTTTGTAAAGAAAATTAGTTCGTTAAGTCATTTTGTTTTATATTGAATGCGAAACTGCTCACTTAAAGTTTTTCTTTAAAAGAGTAAAAACTTTAAAAATTAACTTTTTTTGATTGAACCATGTGATTTTTTGAATATCATTAATTGAGTTGGAATTTGCCCAATAAAAAAGAGGCAAACTTTATTTGCTTTTCATATTTTTCAATTAAACATTTTTTTTTCAAAAACAATTACCATCCTCATCTTGAGTTGTCATTGAAAATTTGTTGTCTGAATTGATCAAGGAGATTCTATTGTCTCATATTTCATCAAATGAAAATGGAAATGAGTTAATAAAAATGGAAATAGGATCAAAACGGAAATGGGTCTCTCTAAATCATGATAATGGAGATGGGTTCATGAAAATAGAAATAGAATCAAAATGAAATTGGATCTCTCCAAATCATAATAATGGAGATGAGTTAAATTAACCATTAAGATTTTCAAGAAAACTTACAACGTCGATTTTGAGCAATCATTAAAAGGATATTTTTCTCTTACTATAACATTTTTTTTTATTTTATATTTTACATATATATACAAAATTCTTATATTTTTTCTTTTTTATATATATGTTGGTTTGAAAGTCCAGATAAAAATAACAGTGTAAAGTATCTTTTTCACTTTTATACTGTTTAATATTTTCTTAACAATTAAATTTGTTCCCGTACATAGCATGCATCATAATTATGGACACCATTTCATGAAAAATCACTACAACGAGGGAGTTTTATTCCAATGTGGTTCATCAGCAGCCAATGATGACGTTGAACAAAAATGTACTCCCTTCTTTCCTTAATTTAACACTTTCGTTATAACTTGCGAAAATTAAGAAAGCAAAAAATAAGTTACCATGTTAGTTAAAATACAAATATTATTCTATTAAATATTACGTGTATACCTCTAATTTTATTTAAAAGAATAATATTAATATTTTAATTAAAAAATATTTTAATTTTTTATTCCTTAATTTTTGCAAAATATAATGAAAATCTTATATAAAGGAATGGAGGTAGTAATATATTTCCCGGGGAACACAAAAACCATTTGCATCCATACTTTTCATTTCTTCAGGCCTTGGACTTGAGTTCATGCCTTTAACTTCTGAACTAGAAGAAATTTGATATTCTCTTTGTTGTCCCAACTGTTCAGAGTCTTTCTCCGCAAAACTGCAGGCCTCCGCTGCAAAGATTTCCAAAGGCCTCTTGTTTGCATTAGCGTGATTCAACAGTGAATTATCACATTCTTTGTTGAATGAGTTTACTGAAGAACCAATACTTGCATCACTATCCTTTATTTTGATTTCCAAAGAAAAGAATCATATATTTGTTTGATTACGACTATTCCCCAAGTGTAGCTCTTCAAGACATTGACATGCGCAAACACTTTTTTCCATTCTATTACCGCAATCTTCCAAACTTGAATTGAAATCGACAACAAGGTTAATCCCTTCTTCTGAAGTAACATTAAACTCAAAGGAGAAAGCAGGTTCAGTATTCAATGCAATTTTGGTGTCTGAATACTGAATCTGCTTCCTCCTTTGAGTTTAATGTTACTTCAGAAGAAGGGATTAACCTTGTTGTCGATTTCAATTCAAGTTTGGAAGATTGCTGTAATAGAATGGAAAAAAGTGTTTGCGCATGTCAATGTCTTGAAGAGAACAAGTTTCAAAGTTCCCGTGAAGAGCTACGACACTTGGGGAATAGTCGTAAACAAACAAATATATGATTCTTTTCTTTGGAAATCAAATAGTAGAATAAAGGATAGTGAGGCAAATATTGGTTGTTCTGTAAACTCATTTAACAAAGAATGTGATAATTCATTGTAGAATCACGCTAATGCAAACAAGAGGCCTTTGGAAATCTTTGCAGCAGAGGCCTGCAGCTTTGCGGAGAAAGACTCTGAACATTTGGGACAACAAAGAGAATATCCAAGTTCAGAAGTTAAGGGCATGAACTAAAGTCCAAGGCCTGAAGAAATGAAAAGTATGGATCCAAATGCTTTTCGTGTTCCCCGGGAAAATATTACTTCTTGTGTTTTCTGATGTGGAACTTAGAGCTTCAAGCAGCTCTATGAATGAGATAGTAAGTGTCCTAGATACAAGGACATGATCCTCTACCTCAGAGTGTTCAATGGATCAGGTGGATCAAGAAACTAAATCGGACAAGGATTGCAGAATCTGTCAACTCAGTTTGGATGAATTCAACAATGAATTAATTAAATTGGGTTGTTCATGTAAGGGTGATTGAGGTGTGGCCCATAAAGAATTTCGAGAGACGTGGTTCAATCTGAAGCAAGACAAACTGTGCGAAATATGCCGGTCAATGACAAATAATGTTGATGTGAGGGAGATATAGATGGAGTTCTTAATGTTGATGGGGCAATTGGGGCAGATATCATGCACCAGTTCAATGAAGCTCCTAATATTGTTCCGACTGAAGTTGCAGCACCAAATAGTTCTCAAATCATTTGCATATTTCTTGGCATCTCAGTGTTGTTTACGTTGTTAGCGTTTAACCTCACCTTGCAACATATTCTTAAATATGCAACAACACTAGAGCTTTCATATAGCTTTATTAGATTTTGAATTTGGTTCGTCTTATGTTGTTTGCTTTATCTTTCGTTCTCAATTAACTTTTTTATATTTTATATTCGAGTATCAAGTATTTAGAATTTATCATATAAAGTTTCATTTTTATCTTTAGTCCTTTAAATATGGTCTATTCTGTCATGGATCAGGTCCATTGGACCATGCGGTCCAGATTTGGCTACATCACTGCATTTATGTGGCCAAATCTGGACCACATGGTCCACATGGACCCGGTCCATATCAGATATTTCCTTTAAATATATAATTTCTAATAATAATATTATACTACATCTTTTTTATTTTATTTTAAATAAAAATTCAACCCCGGCCACGAGGATAAATGGTGGTGGCTAGGAATCCTCTATTCCCATTTGGTATCCCCTTCCCTGTCCCACCAATAAGAAAATGACATGTATTAAATTTTTAATTAAAAATTTATAACCTAAAAGAAATAGTGGAACCCACAAAGAAAAATATACACGTGGCAAATATCTATTCGTGGTGACACAAAACGGGGACATACGATTTTTTGCCGCAGTTTGAGGTGAAGCGTCTTGAGCTGCATATCATTGTCCAACATTATAGAGTATCTTGAAAAGCGGAACTCATGATATATTTAATTAATAATTTTTTTTTAAAAAAGTTTTTATTTCTAATCTGGTTATATCGGTTTATTAGATAATATAATCTAATTTTAAATTGCGTGCGACACACACACATATATACTGTGTGTGGTTATAATTTAAAATAGAAATGTAGTTATTTATTTATGAAAATAGTTTTTGTAATCCCTGAAATTAGAATATTAAATATAATTAGAAATTGTCAGTTAACTCTCAAGATATGAAATACTCCTTAATATATATATAGTATGGAAATTTTATTGATCAATACACTCTAGAATCACATATTATTAGGATAACAATGGTTAATTTAATGAATGCATGCACCTTAGACATCCATTATATCTTGTTTAAGTGATTGGCTTCATTTTACATTCAACATTAGAGCTATATCATTGCAGCCTGCTAAAAAATAATTCTCCAACAACCATGTAAGTATGCAGTTTATCGGCCAGAGTTAGAAATTATATCCATTTCATATGAGGAGATATATAACTTTTTTTTTTTTTTTTTTGATGAATAATAGATATATGGAAGATACTATTTAGGAGTTACCTAATTAATTAGAAACTATCTAAGCAAGATTTAATTAATTAGGACATATGCTATATTAGTTTCTTCTAATGTATAGTAGTAGTTACCTAAATATTGTGTACTATGGAGTAATTAGTAGTTGACTAATATTGTGTAGATACATATGTATAAATACCCATGTACTACTTCTTTATTTTGTACGAGAGAAATATATATTCTCCCTTCAAATCTTTTATGGTATCAGAGCGAAAACGATCCTAGAAGAAAAAGTGAGGTTAAAACCGGAAAAAAAAAAACCCATTTATTATCTCCTAGAACAATATGTCGGAGACAAGTAGTGTCATTGACACCACAGCGCATTGCACGAGCTACTCAGGACCAGCGCAAGACGTGGCCTATTCAGTGCAGCTAGGACCAGCACACGGTGCGGCCTGTTCAGTGAAGCAAACAGCTACCACCTCATTGGACAAAGCGCAATTTAGAGAATTGGCTCAGGAAATAGCTGGAATAATAAAAGAAAATAAAGTTACGATCTTTCACACCACTGGTAAAAACGTCATATTTTATTCTTTCCCATGGATTCTTGATAGCGGTGCCTCTCATCACCTTACTTGCGAGAAAAATAAATTGGAGAACTTGCAAAATCTGGAAATTCCTATTAGTATGAGTTTGCCTGATGGGAAACGTATTTGGGCACAACAGTATAGTACGGTAACTATAAACTCTAATATTCGTCTCGCTAAAATCTTGTATATGCCACAATTCTCATGTAATTTGATTTCGATCTCTCAATTAACACGAGAATTACAATGTTGTGTCACCTACTTTGATGAGTATTGTGTTGTGTAGGACCTAATCCAAAAGACGCTGATTGGGGAAGGTGAGCTAAGTGGGGGCATCTGAGGAATGATAAGGGATTGGACAGCTTTGCAACAGTTTGGTATAAACATCATATCTATCAATCCAGGAATCCAATGGAGCTGATTCAAGTTGCATTTGAAAGATAAGAGGCAGATCTACAACTTTCATGAGACCACAAGATGAGATTTTGCCGTTATGGAGTCCGAAATTGTCGTGCAAGTTGGTCCAACAAGCTGTCCAGATTTTAGACGAGAATTAATCTTGTTATTTCAAGTTTAATTATTAATTAGATTTTAGCTATTATTATTATTATTATTATTATTATTATTATTATTAAGTGTTTTAGGCACATAATATCAGTGGTTACTAGATAATAGGACATGTTGTCCATTATCTTAGATAGTGTTTCTTTTATAGTTAGTTTGTTATACTAGAGATTGAAGAGCTCTAATCTAATTAGGACTCTTCCTTTGTAAGGCTAAGATAACCGAATTCCACCTCTATATAAAGGGAAATTCGGCCAACATATTAATCAGATTAGTTGTTTTAATACAAGATATTTTTGGAACATGATGTGAGGTTGTTACCTTGTCATTCCTTCTTGAGTTACTGTATCCATAAGTTTAGTTTACGCTTATTGTGGTGTTTCAGCCTCCATTGATAATCAACCTTCTTGGAGTCGCGTTGATTATATTCCCCCGTTAAACTGACTTCGAGAAAGAGAAAGATCTGAAACCTTTTCGTAGCCGAATCTTGGTACTTTGTACCTCGGTTCTGCCTCTTATCTTTCAGATGCAACTTAAATCAGCTCCATTGGATTCCTGGATTGATAGATATGACGTTTATACCAAATTGTTGCAAAGCTGTCCAATCCCTTATCAACATCTATCGTCTCAAAGACGTGGCTCACCAAGGCAAAATAACAGCGGATGTCCGTTTAGAAGAAAGTTGTCAATTGTGGCACCGAAGACTCGTCGGGCACCCATCTCTTGATACTTTACTTAATATTCCTTTTCCCATAGACATTTCAGACATTAAATCAATACCTTGTGATGTTTGTCAACTTGCCAAATATTCTAGATTACCTTTTCCTCTTAGTCATAATAAAGCAAAACGTCATTTCGAACTAATTCACTATGATTTATGGGGTAAATATCAAACTCCCTCTTTGACTGGGTCGCATTATTTTTTCTGTTTGGTGGATGATTTTTCTAGGGTCGTTTAAATTCATCTCCTTAAAGATAAAAGCGAAACAAAAAATGTTTTTATTAATTTTCACAAATTGGTCTCCACTCAGTTTCAAAGAGTCATCAAAAGGGTTAGAAGTGATAATGGAACCGAGTTTTTAAGTCTTAGAGATTTCTTTTCCTAAACTGGTATCCTTCACAAAATATCGTGTGTCTATACTCCTCAGCAAAACGGGCGGTTAGAAAGAAAAAATAGGCACATTCTAAATATCTCAAGAGCCCTTCGTTTTGAGGCCCATCTACCAATTCGTTTTTGGGGGGAATGTATTTTAACTGCGAGCTATCTTAACAATCACACTCCTAGTAAAATCCTAAATAATAAAACTCCATATGAGGTTCTTTTTGGAAAAACACCAAACTTTAGTCATCTTCGGGTTTTTGGATCTCTTTGTTATGCACATAACACAAATCCTATAAGAGATAAATTCACTGAACGGTCCACTAAGTGTATTTTTGTTGGATATCCTATGGGACAAAAATGTTGGAAAGTGTATGATCTTGACTCTAGAAATTTATTTGTCCCGAGATTTTACCTTTTATGAGGACATTTTTCCGTTCGCCCCTTTGTCAAACAATCTATCACCAAGTACCGATCATAATCTAGCTACAACCCCAGAAAATGTACCCCATTCTGCCTAATCACAACCCACTTAGACCAGCCCAGAAAATTCCCTAGCCAACCCACCAGACCATGGTCCAGCATTCAATTCCCATACCAATCCATATATCCCTCAACCCGGCCCAAGCACTGACCCAGGGCTAGCTTTAGCCGAAACCAGCCAGCCCGTTTTGCCCGACGACATCTCTCCCGATCCAGACCAAGCCCGGCCGAGCCGAGCCGATCCCAGCCGGGATCCGGGTTGCGGCCAATCCGACTCGCATAATCCAAAGCATGATGTTGTGCCCAACCTATCGCGAGACCATCCCACCATCCCAACCCAGCCCAACACAAATAGCCCACCCCGTCAATAGATTCGCAAACCTTTCCGCCGGACCCGAGAACCTACGCGCTCCTCCCCGGGTTCTGAAGACCCACCGCCGCCTCCAGCCCATCTTTGGTCCCCTCTCAGCCCAACACCGTAGCCCACCTAGTCCCGTGGACTTTCCCAGCAACCTATCTAGTGCAATTTCAAAGGGAGCTTCTGCACATAGCTCCCCCCTATTTCTCCTCTTGATGCTCCGCTACGACGGTCCACACGAGACACTCAACCATATGTCCGGCTTCGCGATTATGTTTGCAACACAGTTGTCCCCTCAGCCCACCCTTTTCCAACGGCTTCTTTAGGTATGGTCTATCCACTACATAATTATTTATCTTATGACAATTTTTTTTCCTTCCCATAAATGTTATTTTGCTTCTCTTTCCCATTATACCGAGCCTCACAACTATGCAAAAGCCGCTCGTTTTCCTATGTGGCGAGACTCGATGGAAGTTGAAATACGCACCCTTGAGAGTAACATTACTTGGGTCTATGCTCCATTACCTCTTGGAAAAAAGCATGTTTCCAGCCGTTGGGTCTATAAATTGAAGTTTCGAGCTGATGGTTCTCTAGAACGCCCTAAATCTCACTTGGTGGCTAAAGGTTACTCTCAGGTCGAGGGGTAGGATTTCACTGAGACTTTTGCTCCAGTTGCCAAAATGACCACAGTTCGATGTCTTTTAGCTTTGGCAGTTTTCAAAAATTGGAGCATCTTCCAATTAGATGTCAACAATACATTTCTTCATGGTGATCTTGCAGAAGATATTTACATGGTGCCGCCACTTGAGTTTCCTCCACCCATACCAAATCTTTACTACAAGCTCAAATAGTCCATATATGAGTTGAAATAAGCAGGAAGGAACTGGTTCGGTAAACTCACCATAGAGCTTTCCAAATTCGAGTTTAGACAGACTGCAACAGAACCTACCTTATTCATCTATCGGAGAGGTAATATCTTTATTGTGATCCTAGTTTATGTTGATGAAATCATTCTGACAGGAAACCACCTCGAAACATACAAAGAGTTAAAAAGGTACTTGGATTTTAAATTTACAATCAAAGACCTTGGAGTTCTCAAGTACTTTTTGGGCATAGAAGTAGCACATTCTCCCAAAGGTTTGTTTTTGTGTCAAAGAAAGTATGATGTTGACATTCTAACAAAATGTGATTTATCTGGTTCACGACCATGTTCTACACCAATGGAGACACAACTAAAGTTGACAACTGATAATGATAGTGGAAAGTTAATCAGAGATTCAGGGCAATATAGGTGATTAGTGGGGCAATTACTTTATCTTACCATCACAAGGCCCGACATCACTTATGCGGTCCATAATCTTAGCCAGTTCATGTAGAATCTAAAGAAAAGACATTGGGATGCTGCAATTCGAGTTGTTCGTTATATTAAGGGCAATCCGGGAAGATGAATTTTTCTACCTAGAAACAATCCTAATGCAGGACTAGTGGCTTATTATGATTCTGATTGGGCTGTTTGTCCCACAACTAGGAGTTCCGTTACAGGGTACTTTGTTCAATTAGAAAACGCTCATATTTCTTTGAGATCGAAGAAGAAACAAGTTGTCTCTCAGTCTTCTGTTGAAGGTGAATACAGAGCTATGAACAATGCAACAAGTGAGCTAGTTTGGTTAAGAGAGTTGTTCAAATCTCTTGGAGTCACTTTGAGGTCTGCTAAGTTGTATTGTGACAATCAGTCGACACTTCACATTGTGGCCAAGACTTATGAAGACTTTACCACAAATGCACTCTATTTCCCTTTTCCTTCTATTTTCTAATTTATGTCCTGTTATAGAGGTTCTTGGTCATTTATGGAAGTTTAATTGACACTTGCGGATAAAAAAAAAAGAAAAGAAAAAACCAGCTTCAACGATGGTTGAAAAACAAAATCCCAAGTTTTTGTAATAAAATTAAAATATGAACTATCCATGCCATATTCCACTAAAAATAAAGACAAACAGCGCATGTGTCGATGGTGAAGAATCTGTTGAAGGATGACTAATTTTTTTACTATATTTTGTTTTTTTACTGTATAAAAGTTTATTTCTCATAACAATATTTAGGAAAACATGAGAATACATTTCCTCAATTCCTTAATATAAATCGTTTAAGAAATGTATTGAAAAATAAAGAAGCAAAAAATAAAATATTTTTAATCAAAATATCAATATTACTACTCTCTTTAATAAAATTATTGGTATACAAATCCTATTTAAGAGAATAATATTAATATTTTAACTAAAAAGTACTTTATTGTTTTCTTCTTAATTTTTCTATATGTAGTAAACGATATGAATTAAGAAATGAAAATAGTATTACTTAATATTTATAAAATTATTCTTGAAAATAAAAAGGGGGTATACGTAATAAACTGGCACAATGTTTGAAGTTAAATAACAACATTAAGCACAATAATTACTCATTTAACATAATCTCTGAATTTCTCTCTAAAAATGCTTTCATTTTCATTTTCATTTTATTCTTTTTTTAAGGATATAAAAGGAAGCTTGGTGATTGAAATCTAAACATAATATTTTGATCATCTCACTAAATTATTTCCTCTCCTATTTTATGGCAAGTTTGGTGCGCTGAAATATAGTGTAATTTAATCACATTTTCAGCTTCTCTTTCCATTTCTATATCGAGTATCTAAATTTAAAGTAGGAATGACCATTCTACTGCAAAGTTCCCCATTACAAGAAGAAGTGAGAAAATAGTTATTTCATACCAAAATCAATGGAATTATACCCACTCTTCTTTTGATTAATTATAATGTTTATAAATATTTATTTTTCTTGGTAGAAATAATATATGAAAATTTCTAAATGTTTTATTTTATTAGTAGTACTTTTTATTTCATTTTTTATCCTAAATAAAATTATTTCTATTACTATGTTGACATTTATGTATAAATCATGTTTTTAATTATATGTTTGATATATTTTGAGTTATCATACGAATGTCATTCCGTAAGATTTTATGAATTATTTATTTACTTAGGCCTTATTGTAAATGCTACTAGGGAATTTTGGTAATAAGGTGTTTAAATTCATTTAATTCGGACATAGAAAAATATGTTTACCAAACATTGAAAATGATACTAACTATCGGTCTCTGCCGGTGAGTGTCATAAACTTTAGTTTGTAATACTTACTTCTGGTCCCAAACACAGATAAAAGAAGAAGGTTGTAGTAAGGTTCGTGACAGATAATGTAAAATTTAGGCACATCCTATGACATGAATCGATATACGGATTTCGGGATTCGTTCCCTACTCAGCGACATGCTGCACTTTCTAGACCAAGATGTTGGGATAAATATGCAAGGGTTTCTAGTTCGTCGTGCAGCGGTAGCATGCCAAGTCAGCACTTCGATATGGTGTGAAACATGCAATGACGCAATAGTCTAAGACAGTTACAGTGAAGGGAATCGTATAACGTCATGGAATATTGGATCATTGATTGAAAGATTGACAGAACTGGTAGAGGATATGGTAAGACGAAAAGATTATTATTTTGTATCTTCAAGAAAGTAAGTGGGTTCGTGAGAGAGCGAGAGTAATAACACTTTGAGATTATAAGCTTTGGTATTTGGGCAAAGATAAAAAAAACATAAATAGAGTTATGATAATTATACATCTTTATTTTATGGATGACATGGTAGAAGTTTGTGTCTTGTAAAATGATTCTTTTAAGAAACATTTTTGGAGAGTATTTAGACGAGGTGGTACAAAGTATAGATTCAAATCAAATATAACACTTCAAAACAAGTATAGTTGAGGATATTAAAGATTTTTATTTATAAAATTAGAAAAGTAGAGTGCAAGAAGCTAAATTGAAAATTCAAATATTATTCCCCATTATATATATTTCTTGCATATTTTACTAGCCGGATCTGGCCATTGGCTCCGGCCAATGATCGGGTCTTGGTCAGTTAACTTTATTTACTGCTTTTGTTCGGGTATTATACCTCTATTTTGTACCACAAATCATATGAGACTTCTTTCAAAGTGTGTTTCTTTAAGATCCAAAATACAGGGGTTAAATATGTCTCAGATCTTCACATATTTAGACTTATTTTCTCTGTTCCTAGGAGAAATCGTTCAACCCGGACTTTATTTGGTCCCTTTATCAACTTTCTACATCTTCCTGAGACAATTTGTAGGACGGTTGATACGCCCATGATCCTATAAATTGTCGATCCCTTAGAAAGATTTTGAAATTGATATTCTCTTGCCTCTGTGGTTCAAGGACTGCGATGGAGATGCTGCGAAGAAGAAGATTATGTATTTGTTTATCTTACTATTTTTTATTTTAATATCTCCTAACCATTCAAGTTTTCTTGGTTGTGACTTTTGTCGGTTATCATGGTGTTCTAAATCATTCTATAACTTTTATTTTCTTATATTGTCATATTTTCCTTTGATTGTAATGGTCTCGACTATTTTGTGATTAATGAAAAGTTTCTTATTTAGAAAAAAAAAAAAGTAAGTATATATCTTAATTAGTGTATCAAGCGTGGAACTCCTAACACTGTAAAATTTATAGTACTGGACGTGGACCTGGAAGCAAGTGGTTCTGGAAGGATTTAATTTTGCTCAGCGAGAAAGTGGGTCTGGAAGGATTGGTTTCAATATTATTATAAGAGAAAATAGCCCGAGTCTTTCTCATCTATATTTTCGTCTCGATAGTTCTAATTTATTTTTCGCCATACAGAATTCAACAACAATTTGCAGGAAACTTAAAAATTCTTTTCTGTCAAAATTTGATGAAATCCGTTAACTTTAGTGATAAGATAGTCATTAAACAAATAACAATCTTCTTCTTCATCATCTCACTCATCACTTCTCACCACCTCCACCTCCGACACAACCACCACCACTTTCACTCTACCTCTTACCAATTCCTTCTACAATCCATTAGCCTCTAAACTCCCATTTCTTTCATCTTGCCCACACCAAAACAAAAAACAGACTAATATTAGCACTCAAAATAAAAACCCACAAAGAATAATTATCAAAAAATTTAAGATAGAGCTCCGTGATTCATCATCAAACCTAAAAAAAATTCAAAATTTAAGCTATAAAAACATGAATTATACCAAAAGATTACAAAAAATTTAGCAAGTATCAAAATCCATATATAATAGAAAATAAAGATTAAGAGAAGATCGAATACAAATGAAAGTTTTGCCTTCTTTTTTTTCTTCTTCCTTGTTCGTCCTTATTCCTTGTTATGAAATAGAAGAAGAAAATTTAATTTGAAGATTAAATCTGAGAAATTAAGAGAAATTGGGAGAATATAGGATAGAAATGGTTGTGGTGGCCGGTGGAGTTGGTGGGAAGTGGTGAATGTGATGAGGAAGAAGAATAGGGTTTGAGGTTTAATGAGTATTTTATCTTTAATGCCTCACCCAGGAAGTGTCTTCTGAGTAATGTGATTACTTCTTTAGGAGAATTGAGCTGGAGGACTGAAGTTGTTTGTATTCTACTAAAGAGTTCCAGAAATCTCGAAGACTACCTTCTAATCTAGCAACAAATCTCCTGAGGACATCATTGAGGGGATGTTGTTGTATGTCAGTAGTGAGCCAAACGTATAGTGAATGGAATCTTTCACGCCACTGAGAGGGCGAAACATCATCGATGGTGAACTTATAGTAGTAATCTCATCAGATAATTGATTGGGTGAACCGTGGAGGGGTATCATCTTCCATAGGAGTTTTAACAGGTTCAACAACTGGTCAGGACCCACCCATCATAAAAAGGTTCTCTAAGGCTTCAAAGTAATTTGGGTCAGACGTATCAGCTGGAGAGATTATAGGAATCGGGTTATGTTGTGATGAGTTCTGGGTGAGTTTTTTCAAGAAAAAAGTGATTGGGTTTGGTTCTTCAAAGTTGAGCATTTGAGCATGTGCAACGCACATTGTCATATTTTAAGTTTGAAGGATTTCATTCAATTTTGATGAAAAAGACTTTATGTTATGTCCGTAAAACTAAGCAAAACTATCAAACTAAAATTAAAATAGATGGGGGATGACTGAGTCTGTTTTCTCCTTATTCTAATATAAACAACATTTTTGTTTCATTTGAAATTTCTTAATCCAACCCAAATTGCAATAAACAAAACGACTTCTCATAGTCTCTTTAGATATCAAAGTTTAAGATCAAGAATTTGTAACTAAATGTTTAAGATCAAGAATTTGTAACTAATTATGTATTTTTCGCGTTGCATATGTTAATATCAATAATTTAATTTACTTTATATGGTAGTATAAATTTTCTATTTACTAGAGTTCTTCCATTATGATAGAATTTAAGAGTTTCGACATACTTTAATTTCCATACATTTTATACTTTATCTAAATTAATATATCTCTGAACATGCATTAGACAAACACTTTAATTATTTATTGATTATGTTTGTCTTGTAAAACAATGTGGCATTTTGTCCCTTTTCAAAACGTTTTACGTTTGCGAATTTTAAATAATATTTTGCAAAAGGCATTCTCACCTACAAATAAATATTTCCTATTTTTTATTATGTTCATAAAGTTATTGAAAAATATAATAATAAACACACTATGAAAACATAGTTCAGAAGTAATATCTGGGAATGTGGAATATTATTTAATATCTAATTAACTATTGGACATGCTTATTCATGGATGAAGCGCTGAATTATAACTACATGACTTGTACGTTTGATTATTGGGATTTTTTTTCCGTTTGTTGTTTGGATATATGGTTGATCGTCATTTGGTCAAGTTAATGTGTTTATTCTCATTGTAGAGCTCTTGTCTGTTGATGACCTTATAACAAGATATATCCCAAAAGTATGTATGTACTGCGTGCCCGGGAACACGATATTCAGTTGACATAGAGTTGTAGCCAAATAATTGAGCTCGATTATGTGAAGTGTATGTTTGTATACAAGAACGATACTCGTCGTTTCTGATTATCTGTATATCCTTCTGATGTGTTATGAGTAGATCATGGTGTTCGTAGCACGCTTACGATGTATATGAAGGAAAAATTCGTAATCCCCAAAATGCAGCGGAAATAAAAGCGCGGGGATTACGTACCTTTAGAGGATCTACTCACGAGAAAGAACCAAAATCCTGTGTTAGGAGTTATACCTTTCTGTCGATCTAATCGACGGTGCCCGAATTCTGCTACTAGGAATCAGCAACAGCAGCCTTCTGACTCATGTCTCTTCTGGTATCCACACACCAACCTTGAGCGTGTTACTTCGTGTTTCAGATGCTAGTCTAATAATTATGAAGGTTGAAAATAATTTTCCTGGAATCAACAAAATATAAGCTACTTAGGAAAACCGAAATCAAAGAGACAAGAAAATAGAATTTTCTTCTCTTGATTGTTCTTGAGAGTGTGTTAAAAGATAGATAATAAAATAAGTATTTTCTCCTTCTTTTGGTTTGGCTAGAGTAGAGAGAAAAAGAGATTCTTGATTGATGAGAGAGTTAGAATGAAAACCAATTTTCATCTAATGTGGTGTAAGTGGAATTACCCACTCACCCACTCTCCCCTTATTTCTCTCCCACTCCACACACTCACTCATACATGTAGATGTGCCGGTTTTGACCAAGTCCAACTGGTCTGGTCGACCGGAGTGACAATAAATTCGGTCGACCCGAGACAGCTCTCGATCGACCGGGTCTTTTGCCCAATCCAATTTAGAACTTATATCAAATGTAAACTCCAACAAGTCCAATCCAGTTTATTATAGTGTGCGACCCTTTAGGTATTTTCTATGTTTGTCGTGAAAACAATTGTCAACAGTAATGAGAGGTATTTAGCAACACATCATTACTCCTAATTCACAAATAGTCCCGGTGATTCAAGTAACCACAAGTATGACCCTTTTGAATCTAATCCCTTTGTCCTCGATATCTAGATTGAACACAAGTCACGGAGTATGTCAAACTTGTACCATCCAATTAATTAGTTTCTTGACAAATCAAATGACATTAATATCTCATATTAGTTCACTTGTTCATGGCCATGAATTAGTCTCACTCAATCAAGGAGCCCAAGATATCACTCATGTTGTAAAGGAGGGACAAATCCTCTATATATCACACCTCATCCTACACATGGTTCATAAATACACCCAACAAATGCCTTTATAGCCCATCTAGTTACAGACGGCGTTTGACACCATCAAAGTGTACAATTTGCCATGTAGGAAACCTTGCGTGATCTCAAGTCGAAGGATTCTTATACCAAATTGTACACTTTGATGGTGTCAAACGCCGTCTGTAACTAGATGGGCTATAAAGGCATTTGTTGGGTGTATTTATGAACCATGTGTAGGATGAGGTGTGATATATAGAGGATTTGTCCCTCCTTTACAACATGAAAATCATTATAAGAACATTGTTGACATTTATACAACAATACATGAAATGTTCTTATAAGCGGGTCAGTCCAGTATCAAATACTATGTGTTTGATTTAATATCTCCATATTTAATCACAACACATACTAGTCTCTACACATTATTATTGTCCTTAAAATTCCACAATAATGATTGACTAGGGACATTTTAGTATAGTTCAATGTAACAATTACATAACTATCTAAGGATGTTATTAATTATTTTAATACAAAAAACACAGCTGTATTAAAAAACAATAATAATGGAATATATGCCTTAATACTTCATCTCATGAAAGTAAATACAACAATCTCCCACTTACACTAAAGACAACAACTTTGCGTTTCAGTGTATACTGTATATAAGAACTATCTCTCAGACCAGTTCTCTTGGTATCTAATACCCATGCAACAAGTATGACGATCATGCTGATGTTATGTCAGCGGCTTCGTTAGTGGGTCGGCGATGTTATCGTCCTGTGAACCTTGCAAATCTTCACATCTCTTATATCAATGATCTCAAGGATCAGGTGATACCGCCGTAGTATATGTTTGGACCTTTGGTGAGACTGTGGTTCCTTTGATTAAGATATGGCTCCATTGTTATCAAAATAGAGATCAATCGCATTCGTAATGCTAGGCACCACATCAAGTTCAGTGATAAATTTTCGGATACAAACGACTTCCTTAGCAGCATCTAATGCAGCTATATACTCGGCTTCAGTTGTAGAATCTGCAATGGTCCCTTGCTTTAAACTCCTCTAGCTCACAGCACCGTCGTTTAGGCAAAACACATAACCCGATTGTAATCTAAAGTCGTCTCAATTGGTTTGGAAACTCGCATCAGTGTAACCACTTACAATGAGTTCGTCTTCCCGACCATAGAATAAGAACGTGTCCATAGTCCTTCACAAGTACTTAAGGATGTTCTTGACGGCTATCCAATGACGTTCACCATAAGTTGACTGGTATCTACTTGTTATACTCACAGCATACGAGACATCTGGGTGAGTACACAACATGGCATACATAATAGATCAAACTACTGAAGCATATGTAATCTCACTCATGCGTTGTTTCTCATCCAGTGTCTTAGCAGACTATTGTCTTGAAAGAACCGTACCAAGTGATATTGGACAAATGCCTTTTTTGGACTCTTGCATGCTAAACCGATTTAGCACTTTGTCTATATATGTACTCTAACTTAGGCCAAGAAGTCTACGTGATCTATCTCTATAGATATTGACTCCTAAGATGAAGTTTGCTTCACCTAAGTCCTTCATATAGAAACATTGCCCCAACCAGACCTTTACAGATTCCAATGTTGGAATGTAATTCCCTATGAGTAGTATCTCATCTACGTAAACAACCAGGAAGACCACCGAGTTTCCACTAAACTTCTTATAAACACAAGGTTCATCAACATTCTTGATAAAACCGAACTCGCGACGGCTTCGTCAAAACGTCGATCCAACTTCTAGAAGCTTACTTTAGTGCATAAATTGACTTCAAAGCTTACATACTTTATTGGAATTCTTTGGGTCGACAAAACCTTCGGGTTGTATCATATACACGTCCTCTTCTTGGTTTCCTTTAAGGAAAGCTGTTTTGACATCCATTTTCCAGATTTCATAATCGTAGTATATAGCTATAGCAAGCAAGATAATGGATTTGAACATAACTACAGGGGAAAAGATCTCATCATAGTCAATACCTTGAATTTGTTTAAAACCTTTTGCGACAAGTCGCCCTCGTACGCTTTGAATGTTCCCTTCCATGTCGGGGTCTCAATTTGAAAACCCAATTGCACCCTATTAGATTTACCCCCTCAGGCGCATCTACAAACATCCATACTTGGTTAGTGTACATTGAATCCATTTCGGATCTCATGGCCTTAAGGCATTTCTCAGAATCTGGACTAGTAATTGCTTGATTGTATGTTATAGGGGCATCATGATCAATAAACATAACATCTCCATGTTCTGTTACGAAGAATCCATATTTTTCGGGTGATCTACGAACTGTACTAGACCTACGCAATTCTTGTGTTTCTGGAACGGGCTCCACAACAGCTTGTGTAGCTTTTTCAAATTCCACCTGTCAGTCACTTGTGCCTGGAACTTCACCAAGTTCCCTTGGAATTTCACCGAGATCCGGAACTTCATTAAGTTCTACATGGCTCCCACTTGTTTTCCCAAAAAGAAACTGTTTCTCCAGAAAAACTCCATTTTGAGAAACAAACAATTTGTTCTCGTTATGGATGTGGAAGTGGTACCCTTTAGTTTCCTTAGGATACCCCACAAAAGTGCACTTAACCGACTTTAAGCTGAGCTTGTCCAATGCTGGACATTTCACAAACGCTTCACAACCCCAAATCTTTAAGAAAGACATACTAGGATGTTTCCCATTCCATATCTCATATGGTGTCGTTTCAACAGATTTGGATGGAACTCTGTTTCGTGTTAAAACTACTACTTCTAAAGCATGACCCCATAAGAAGTTTGGAAGGCTCGCGTGACTCATAATTGATCGAACCATATCTAATAGAGTTCGATTTCTACTTTCGGATACACCATTCCATTGAGGTGTAGCCGAAGGAGAAAGTTGTGAAACAATTCCACAACTCTTTACATAGTCATGGAATTCTCGGTTTAAGTACTCCCCACCTTGATCCGATCGAAGTATCTTAATTCTTTTGCCAAACTGATTTTCTACTTCATTCTTATACTCTTTGAACTTTTCAAAGGCCTCGGACTTGTATTTCATAAGAAATACGTATCCAAAGCGACTATAATCGTCATTGAAAGTAATGAAATGTAGATAATCATCTCTTGCTGTACATTGAATGGACCACAGACATCACTATGTATTAGTTCCAACAATTCCTTTGCTCGTTCTCCAGTTCTAGTGAAAGGAAAAGTCGTCATCTTACCCATTAAACAAGGTTCGCATGTATCATATGATTCAAAATCAAATGATTCCAACAATCCATTTTTATGGAGTTTGAAAATTCGGTTTTTGTTTATATGGCATAAGCAACAATGCCAGAGGTATTTATGATTAGATTCTTTAGTTCTTATCCTTTTTGTATTTATGTTATAAACCTGTGACTCTAGGTCTAAGAAGTATAAACCATTCACCAATGTAGCACTAGAACAGTAAATAAACCATGACAAAGTAATTGTTAGTAGTGCCCTATGACCATTAGCATATGTTGTACATTTTATATCTTTTGAGCATGTATTTGAATAGTTAATTTTTCTTTTGATTATCAAATGTGTGATTTGATAGTAAAACTCATTAGCTTATGTAATTACTATTCTAGTTGTCCCTAGTTTTATGTAATGCTTATTTACAATGAAATAAAATTAGTATGATGTATGATTGATGATCATGTTTTACTGGTCATGTGTAATGAATACAAATCATATCATAGATGCAATATATAGGGATACATTGTATTGGACGTGATCCATTAGAGAAGTAATACTTCATGGTCTTTAGTCATAAGTATTACTTCCTCAATGCTATTTTGGAATCCTTAGACCTTATGTCTCCATTGATTCTAGTATGAATGGAGCCACGTTTTGACTCAGTTGGACATTACTTTTAACCGAGTAATCAATACGACTGATGATCGGACGTAGTGTCCTATCATAGCTTGAATGTGAGAGACATTGTAAGGGATTTGTCCATCTCTATTATTAGAGAGAGATATCCACGGGCCCCTCGATAGGGAAGACTGTCTAAATGCATGGCCGTGCTCAAATGTATTTGATAAAGTGGTTATTAAATACTATTAGATGGAACAGTCTACCTGGAGATCGAGCATAAATATAATTAAGCTTAATAAGGGTGACGACTACCATGCCTTATGCCTAATTAGGATATCGCGAGACAAAAGGATTAAATAGTGGATTGATATTAGGTTCCGTTGTAAATTCATTCACTTTTGGTAGTCACAATGTCCTGCTAGGGACCGCTTGTGATTTATGAACTCACACTACTACTAAGTGTGTTTTCATTGCCATTGTGATATGAACCTACAGGGTCACACGCATAGACGAGCTAACGAGCTTCATGTCCAGATTCAATGAATCTAGAACGTGTCTAGGTTCATTGTATCTGACATTTATTTTTCTGAGAATAAAAAAAAAATTATTATTCGAATTAGAGATAAATGAGGGGCATTTTCGGTATTTAATTATAGCTGGGATTACGTGGGAGTTATTATCCGATAAAGACTCCCACTACCAGCAGAAGTCTAGAGGACGTGGGAGTTAAAGACTCCCACTGCCGAGAAAGGTTGATGACGTGAGATTTGGTTCTGGGAACAAACTCTCACACCCTATATAATCATCTATTGGTCGAACCCTAGGTTTAATGCTTTCAGCCAAAATACCAAAAGACCTAGAAAATCAAATATTCTATTCTGCCTCTCCCTTTTCTCTCTAATCCCCGAAACTCAGAAAAACGAAGAGCTAGCAATCACTGTTCGTTTCGTCGCGTGGATACCGGTAGAGGGACATTCCGCAAAGGGAAATCCATTGGTGGAAGCAACGCATCCAAGAAACAGCATATTCCATTCAAGAATCAGATTCTTGAACCTGAAAAGTAAGTTTCTGTCTAGATTATTTCGATTCATTTTTGTGTGAGCGGATCCTTCAGGGGAGGACTCATGGGTGTTTAGAACGAGTTTCTGCCCATGAATCCCTTGAGTAATAGCCTCTATGTGGATTTTCCGAGACAACGGAAAATCCTAGGTCAATCAATGGCGAAAAACAATTAATCATATCTATTGTCTTCCACCTTCTTATGGTTTTCTCCATCTCATGGATGCATTTATTCATCACCTGTTACATATGTAAAAACATAAAATCTTATTCGATACTTTTACATAATGGAAATAATTCTCGAATTTCATTTGAGATTAAAATTACAACATGAATTGAATAGATAAGGCATGACATGCATGCCATATTATAATAAAAACCACTGGTCAAAGGCTATTACTATGCACCATGCTCTAACAAACACAAAAATCATGCTAAGAGCGCAAATACACACTACCTGCCCCCGTCCGGTCGACCCAGGCCATACTCCCAGTCGACCGCGATAAAAGCAGTAACCAAAACAGTGTAAACATAGGCCACCTTGGTCGACCCAGAACACTTATGTTCGACCGGACTGAAAAAAGACTAGCCTCGGTCGACCGTGATTGCTCACCGGTCGTCCGAAATCTAGGCAGTAGAAAATTTCCATTTTCTAACTCAGGTTCGATCTGTCGCGAACCTCTTTCGGTAAACCGAACGTTTGCCAAAAAACATAATAACAGCCAAAACACGAATTTTACATTTCGTTCAGATATTCGTTTAGCACTTAAACGACTTGTAAAAGTAAAACATCATATGACATGCATTATCAGCTACAAAAACAACAAGATGACACATAAACAAGATTATTGGCTTCTCGTGATAGGCTTTGATACCACTTGAACGAAAAAAATTGAAACCCTCAAAACGCAGCGGAAATAAAAGCACGGTATTACGTTCCTTTAGCGGATCTACTCACGAGAAAGAACCAAAATCCTGTGTTAGGAGTTATACCTTTCTGTCGATCTAATCGACGATGCCCGAATTCTGCTACTGGGAATCAGCAACATCAGCCTACTGACTCCTATCTCTACTGGTATCCATACAACAACCTTGAGCGTGTTACTTTGTGTTTCAGATGCTAGTCTAATAACTATGAAGGTTGAAAACAATTTTCCCGGAATCCACAAAGTATAAGCTACTTAGGAAAATCGGAATCAAAGAGACAAGAAAATCTTGATTGTTCTTGAGAGAGTGTTAAAAGATAGATAAGCAAATCAGTATTTTCTCCTTCTTTTGGTTCATCTAGAGTAGAGAGAAAAAGAGATTCTTGATTGATGAGAGAGTTAGAATGAAAACTAATTTCCATCTAATATGTTTTAAGTGGAATTACTCACTCACCCTACTCTCCCCTTATTTTTCTCCCACTCCACACACTCCCTCACACATGTAGATGTGCCAATTTTGACCAAGTCCAACTGGTCCGGTCGACCGGAGTGACAATAAGTTCGGTCGATCTGAGACAGCTCTCGGTTGGCTGGGTCTTTTGCCCAGTCCAATTGATCACCTATATAAAATGTAAACTACAACAGTATAAGTGTCAGATATGAAAGAGTATGATTTTGTTCATTATTGTTCATGTTTTGGTATGTTTAATTTGGTCAAAATGTTTATTATGGGGTTGGGATGTTTGAAATGCAGAAAGGTGGTTTTCCTTTGATATTTTACACTGAAAAATGCATTTTCTGGATGTTGCGAACGAAGCAATACTGAGAACCATTTGATGTCTCGCGGACGAATGGTTCGTTCGTAGAAATACTGTGAGGTCTTGAAGTATTGGAAATGATGTGTCTGGACGCACTCAAAAAGATATGCTTCGTCTGGAGTTTTGGTTTGAATCCCGTGGAAGATATCCCTAAAGATACATTGTTTGGGGCCTTCGTCCGCAAGGTCACTATCGATAAGTTTTTAGATGTTTTCTGTTCCATTTCAAAGTTATCTATGTTCTAAAGTTATTCCAAGTGTTTACAAGAATTTTAATGATATTTCAAGTTAAGTTGTGTTTCAAATATTTTATAAATCTGGAAAATGTTGGCGTCGTATTTGATGTTTCAACCCAAGGGTGTTTGAATCTTATTGGGCTATTGTAGCTTGTTCCCTTATTTTGCAGATGATTATTTGGAAGGTAGAATGGAGGAAACATGGGACGGGAAATTCAAGGAGTGAACCATTTATGTCATGATGTAATAGATTATCCAAGTTTGATATTGTTAGAGGAATAACCGGGTCTAAACAGGTTATGCAGCGGAAATAAAATGACCCGCCTCTAATAGGATCTTTCACGAGTAAGAACCTTAGACTACGGGATAGTATTATACCTTTCGAAATGCAGAATCTGTCTGAAACGGTTTCAGTTGTCACGAACGAAACGCCACCAACGCAGGCTCCGTCTCTCCCGATATCCACTCGATCTTCCGGGGATGGTCCTCTACTTCTTGGTGCTAGCCAACGCCTCGTAGAAATCTTGATGACACTCTTCAAGATGGAGTATATATATGACCTTACGAAGAACAAGAAACAGTTTTCTTAGAGATAAGAGCTAAAAATATATATCCTATATTTCCAGCCATAAGGTCGGTCCAAATGGGTTGGTCGGCCCAACCCGATTAAGGGCCCAATCCAATCCCGGCCCGGCCCGGCCCAATCGAATTGGCGCACCTTAGATTAAATGTACTCCAACAAGCCCAATCCAGTTGATCTATGAGTGCAACCCAGGAGGTATCTATGATGTTGGCCGTGACATCATATGTCACAGGTAATGAGAGGTATCTAACAACGCATCATTACCCCCAATTCATAAATATCTAGTGACTATCATAGTCACATCATTTGACATTTGTATTTAAATCCTTTTGTCCTTGGTATCTAGATTGAACACAAGTCATGGAAAAAGTCACACTTGTATTGTCCAATCTTTTAGTTTCTTGATTCGCGAGTAGACTAATCAAATGACATCAATATCATATACTTGATTCATTTGTTCATGGCCATGAATTAGTCGACTCCATCAAAGGGGGCCCAAGATATCGCTCTCGCTATATAGGAGGGACAAATCCTTTCTGCATCTCATTCATCCTGAACAAGATTCGTGATATACCCAATAAATGCCTTTATTGCTCAACCAGTTACGGATAGCGTTTAACATTATCAAAGCATAACACTAGCCATGCAAGAACTCTTGTGAGACCTCAAGTCGAAGGATCTTTTATACAACCTGAGTCAAAAATTGAGAAACACCGTTGACTATTATATAACAACCCATGGTGTGTTTCTCATGTCGAGTCTGCTCGATGATAATGATTCTCTAATCATATATACCTATGTGACGATCCGATATCTTATATCAATCACTCGCACATACTAGTCTTACGCATTATTATTGTCCTCGAAGATTCCATAATAATGTTCGACTAAGGGACGTTTCGATATTCATAACATTTATGAATACCAAGGACATATTATTTATTTATGTTGTTAAGAACGCAGAAACATAATGAAATAATACTGGAATTTATGCATTTTATTCATCAAAATGAAAATTAAATAAATACGATACAATAATCTCCTACTTGCACAAAAAGACCCAAAATCATCTACTGATTGGTCTTTAAGGGCATACTAATGACTGTCTCTAAAGATCAGCCCTCCAGATATCGGATACCCATGGAGCTAGTGTGACGATCATGCTGCTGCTGCGACAGTGGCTTCGTCAGTGGATCGGCAACATTGTTTGTCGAATCTACTCTACATATATGCACATCACCTCTCTCTATAATCTCGCGGATTAGGTGAAAACGCCGTACTACATGTTTGGACCTCTGGTGAGATCTAGGTTCCCTAGATTGTGAAATAGCCCCATTGTTGTCACAATAGAGGTTTATCGGGTTCGCAATACTAGGAACCACATCGAGGTCGGAAATAAATTTCCTGATCCAAACTGCCTCCTTAGCTGCTTCACAAGCTGCTATGTACTCGGCCTCTATCGTAGAATTTGCGATGGTCGATTGCTTTGAACTGCGCCAGCTCACAGCACCTCCATTCAAGTTAAACACATATCCCGATTGCGATCGGAAATCATCTCTATTGGTTTGGAAACTAGCATCGGTGTAACCACTTACAACGAGCTCATCCGCCCCTCCATAAATCAAGAATGTATCCTTAGTCCTTCGTAAGTACTTGAGGATATTCTTGACTCGAGATCCAGTGGACGTTCACCGTAATTAGACTGGGTATCTCGCTCGTAAGGCTTAAGGCAAACGAGACATCCGGGCGAGTAAATACCATGGCGTACATGATGGATCCTATGGCGAAGCATAAGGGATCTCTTTCATGCGTTCTAATTCGGCAGGGCGTTTTAGAACACTTGTTTGTTCGATAGAACAGCATTACCATGTGCCATAGGACAAAGGCCCTTCTTAGACTCTTGCATGCTAAACCGCTTTAGCACCTTGTCTATATATGTACTCGGCTTAGGCCAATGAGTCTCCCGGATCTATCTCTATAGATCTTGACTCCCGAATATAGTCGACATCGCCTAAGTCTTTCATAGAGAAACACGTACTCAACCAAGCCTTGGCATGACTTTAAGGTTGGTATGTCGTTTCCAATGAGTAGTATGTCATCTACATACAAAACCAGGGAATACGATTGAGCTCCCACTAACCTTCTTGTTAACACAAGGCTCATCCTCATTTCTAATGAAGCCAAACTCACTGGACGACATCATTAAAAGCGGATGTTCCAGCTTCGAGAAGCTCGCTTGAGTCCATAAATGGATCTCTGAAGCTTACATACTTTTCTAGCATTCTCTTGAGTGACAAAACCTTCAGGTTGTGTCATATACACATCCTCTTCAAGTTTTTCATTAAGGAAAGCGGTTTTGACATCCATTTGCCAGATGTCATAGTCATAGTAAGCTGCAATAGCAAGTAAAATCCGAATGGACTTGAACTTGTTTGAAACCTTTCGCGACCAGTCGCCCCTTGTATGTTTGTACATTCCCTTCCATGTCGGTTTTAATGTTAAAAACCCATTTGCACCCTATGGGAGTTACCCCTTTAGGTGGATCAACCAAGATCCAGACTTGGTTTGTGTACACGGAGTCCATTTCAGATCTCATGGCCTCAAGCCATTTCTCAGAATCTGGCTATTAATTGCCTATTTGTAGGTTGAAGGTTCATCGTGATCCACAAACATAACATCACTATGTTCTGTTATGAAAAATCCAAATTTTAGAGGAATAACCGGGTCTAAACAGGTTATGCAGCGGAAATAAAATGACCCGCCTCTAATAGGATCTTTCACGAGTAAGAACCTTAGACTACGGGATAGTATTATACCTTTCGAAATGCAGAATCTGTCTGAAACGGTTTCAGTTGTCACGAACGAAATGCCACCAACGCAGGCTCCGTCTCTCCCGATATCCACTCGATCTTCCGGGGATGGTCCTCTACTTCTTGGTGCTAGCCAACGCCTCGTAGAAATCTTGATGACACTCTTCAAGATGGAGTATATATATGACCTTACGAAGAACAAGAAACAGTTTTCTTACTTCTTTTCTATTAGCCAAAGCTAGAAAAGAAGTCTTTTCTTTCTATTCAAGTTCTCTTGAATGCTCTCACTTTTTCTCTCTATTCTAAGCTCTCAAAAAGATGGAGAAAATGACTTAGGAATACTAAGAAAAATCATCATTTTTCTTAGTCATTCAAGAGATAGTGGGGAGAGTGAAAGGGGGAAGTGGGAGATCATGGAGGAAACTACTCCTTCACATTCTCCACCACTTCAACCTCATTTCTTAGAGATAAGAGCTGAAAATATATATCCTATATTTCCAGCCATAAGGTCTGTCCAAATGGGTTGGTCGGCCCAACCCGATTAAGGGCCCAATCCAATCCCGGCCCGGCCCGGTCGAATTGGCGCACCTTAGATTAAATGTACTCCAACAGATATGTAATATGTTAGTAATGATTTCATGTCATGTTAAGAACAATATTTAATAATTGTTGTGCCACTTTTCATTATGATGTAAGATCTTTTAACTTATGTATTAAGTTTAATCAAGTACTCAGGAATCTTAATCTATTTGTTATGGGTACGGTGTCTCATTGGTAGATGAGATGCTTCCATGTCATCATTCGGTTACAGGGTGTGACATAAGGGTTATAAGAGCTTGGTAAACCTTAGGCTTCAATCTATGGTAGAAGCTAAGTATGGAATGAACATAAGAATGGTTCGTTAGATAACTTAGGGTGTGATTCTTGGCTAGAGGTTCTGAAATAGGCCTTATGTGTTTATTTATTTTCTTTATATGTTATCTGAAGATTGATGATATATTTGTTGTGCTGACTTGTTGCTTCAAGATATCTTCTTATATTGTTTGGATTGATTGTAATGTGGGTTAAGTGGACCGCCAACAAGTTAACATCGAGGAAGACAACAACTATGATATGCTTCTTATAACTGCATTCGCACGTCAAGGCATGAGAGGTGGGCATAGGCAGAACACGACACCAGAATCAACCGATTGCTAGTACCGAAAGTACCGCTACTTCCCTGACCCACATCGATGGTTGAAACATATGTTGGGGCTGATGATGTAGCATCGCCCAACCACGATTGGTAACTACAGGATTTCTAAATAAGTTGACAGCTACACTGGCCATGTATGTTGGCTCAAGTATTACAGAATCATCGTACTTAGATCAATCAGAATGTGGGAACTTCACGTGGATCAGGATATGAGGTTGATCCAGGTATGTATTTTGAAAGAATGAAGAAGATGATAATGGGCTCATTTGATGGGAACTCCAGACCGGATCAAGCAGAGGTTTAGTTAGAACAGATGGATCAAAACTTTTAAATCATGAGGGTACCAGAAGATTCTAAGACTATAGTATTGATAGATTCTTCGACCGTTGAGGTTGCAGAATGATGTGAAGGGTGTTTTCAAAAGTTCAATTTGTTTTTACTACAACTCTGATTTTGGCCTTACCAGAAGAATCTTTGGGTTGTTTATTGATGTAAAAGAATAAGGTGATTGCTTGCGTCTCAAGACAGCTGAAAACTTATGAGAAGAACTACCCTACATGCGAATTGGAGTTGGCAGCGGTCGTGTTTACCTTAAAGATTTGAAGGCATTATTTGTACGGGGAACCGTGTGAGATGTTTTCCAACCATCAAAGTTTGAAATACCTATTTACACAAACATGAAATTAACATTAGACAAAGGCGATTGTTAGAGTTGTTGAAAGACTACAACTTGATGATTAGCTATCATTTGGAAAAAGCTAATCGCGTGGTAGATGCACCTAGTAGAAAGAGTTCGGGACAATTGGTATCTTTGGTTACCGAACAACGCGAGCTGATTTCAGAATTTGAAAAGTTGTTGATTGAGTTTGTTGAGTCTATCGGGATCTTTTTGGCAACCTTGGTTGCTCAATCAACTCTTTGGCTCGGATTAAGGGAGCTCAACCGACAGATTCAGGTTTGGAGGAAGATCGAGTTTTGGCACAGTCGGGGTAAACAAATGGAGTTTGAAATTCATGAAGATGATAGTCTGCGCTTTCAGGGGCGGTTATGTGTACCGTCGATCCAGAGTTGAGAACAAAAATCCTATAAGAATAACACAATTTAAGGTTATCGATACACACGGGGCCTTCAAAGATGAATAAGGACTTAAAGTGTAACTTTTGGTGGAAAAGTACGAAAAGGGAGATAGTCGAGTTTGGGGCTAAGTGGTTGATTTGTCAACAAGTGAAGGCGGAACATCGAAGACCTACTAGTTTTCTTAAGCCTATAAACATTCCTGTTTGGAAGAGGGAACACATCATGCTGGATTTTGTAGCTGGTTTACCAAAGGATAAAACCAGAAAAGATACGATTTGGGTGATCGTGGACCACCTAACAAAATCATCGCATTTTTTTCCTATGAAGAAAACAGAAGTGATGGACGTGTTGGTTTAGATTTATATGAATGAGATCGTTCCACTTCATGGGTATCAGTTTGTATAGTGTCTGGCCGGGATTTGTGTTTTGTATCTTGGTTTTATAAAAGTTGTAACAAGGAAATGAGGGCAAAATTGTCACTTAGCACCGCTTATCACCCTCAAACAGATGGGCAGTCAGATAGGACAATTCAGACTTTTGAGGATATGTTGAGGGCTTGTGTTTTGGACTTCAAAGGCAGTTTCGTGGATCACTTGAATTTTGTAAAGTTCTTCTACAACAATAGTTATCAAGCAAGCATCGGTATGGAACCTTAAGAAGCTTTGTATTGGAGAAGATTTAGGTAACCGGTATGTTGGGACAATATTGGAAGAAAACAATAACCGGGCCGGAATTGGTGCAAGTCACTCTAGAAAAGGTACCGTTAATCCGAGAAAGGATAAAGGCAGCTCAACACCGTCATAAACAATGGGTCGATAGTATTGGAAACAAAGTGTATTTTAGAGTACCGCCGATTAAAGGGGTGATGAGGTTTTGATAAGAGTGGTAAGCTAAGTCTGAGGTATGTGGCACTTTATGAGATTTTGGAACGGGTTGACGAGTTGGCCTATCGATTAGCCATACCACTGACATTGTCACGACTTCAAACGTCCTTTACGTATCGTGGTTAAGGAAATACGTCCCTAACCACAGTCACATTTTTCGAAGCCGAACTGTTGGAACTTTAAAAAAAATTGACATATCAAGAAGTGTCGGTAATGATCGTGGACCGAAATGATCAAGTTTTAAAAAGGAGGACGATACCATATGTGAAGGAGCAATGGTCGCACCAAACCAAACGGGAACCTATCTAGGAGTGGACGAGGAAGCTACGCAGAAATATCCCCACCCTTTTCCAGATCGAGGTGAACAAGTTTCTAGGACGAAACTTTTGTAATGGGGGATGATGTGATTCCCGTAACTTGTGCTTGTATGATTTTATGTGCTTAATTTCTTTTATGTATTGTGTTTTGTGTTATTATTTATTTAGGGCATTTTTGCATGTTTGGAAAGTAAAATGACCTAAGTATTGATATTAGAAAGATTTTAGGGAGTTATGTAAGGAATTTGAATGGTTTAGAAGGGGTAGTTAGTGCTGGAATGTCATTTTTAGAAAAGGAATGAAAATAAAGAGAGAAAATAAGAAGAATGAGACATGCCGGAATTTCGGTGTCGTGAATTTAGAACTTCAGGCAGAGGGACCAATTTTGCTCTGATCGTCCTCAAATTTTTAACAAGGCTAGAAGACTTCTAGGACTGAACGGTGGAGATCGGATTCCAACGACTGGTTTCAGAGATTTTTCTTTCGAATTAGAGGAATGCAATTCTTGGGGGAAAATGGTGTTTAGCAATCTTTTGAAGTTTGATTATGCAAATAAGGTCAGATTTTTACACTCTTGAATTTCTCTCCAAAAAGCATGAAATGTATTTATGTTGAGTACGGATTTTCAATGAAATTATTTCTGCAATCTTTATTGCATTAAAATGGATGAAGCGTTGAATTTTTATTGCATGACTTGTATATTTGACTGTTGGGATTTATCTACGTTTGTTGTTTGGTTATATGGTTGATTATCATTTGGTCGAATCTATGTGTTTATAACCTGTGATAACCGGAACTTTTTGCTTACTTGTTTTATGTGTTATATGTTAGTTGTATAAGTGTTAATGGGCGTATTTGATGAGTTATGAAGTTGAGGGACATAAGTATGGAAGTTGGAGGACTTGTTTGTAAGGAATATGAAAATATATATTAGTGGGAGTTAGTGGAGTGATTACAAGGGGATCAATTACAAGTAAGGGAAGCGGGGAACAGAAATAAAAAAAGAAGAAGAGAGATTATGAGGGAGAGGGAGAGAGAGAGAGAAAAAAAAAGACGGCAGATAAGTGATATGAGGGTTTTCTGACAACAAGGAAAGATGGGTCACTTAGTCACATTAAGTAAACGGTTGATGCTTCATTACGTAAAAAAAGTACGATCACAGGCAAGCCGCGTATTGACTAATATGTTTTCACTGTAGATGAAAAAACCTGAGCTCTCTCCTTCCACGCCCCACACCGGATTTATGGGTTGTACCTTTCCAGTTAGTTGAGAAGTAGCCTTAGCTTCGTTCCTCTCCCTTATGGTCGAGCTACTTCGTTCCTCCAAACTAAATCGTCCTTACTATAAGCGTCCTATCCTTACTATAAGCGTCCTATGAAGTTTCAATCTCTCTTACTTTAGGGAGGCCCTCCTATCAAGAACCTATGGGTTTTGTTTTTCATTTTCTCATTTTAGTGTTCACGACTAGTCTAAAAGAAGGTAAATAACCAAACCCAAGGGCTACTAGAAAATGCCTTTTTTCGCCTTCTAACCCAAGATATGTACGATAATTCTATTATCAGTTTTCTTCCAATTTGTATAGCTAAGGCTGTCATTTTGAACTAGATTTGT
Source organism: Vinca minor (assembly GCA_026122235.1). NCBI lineage: Eukaryota > Viridiplantae > Streptophyta > Magnoliopsida > Gentianales > Apocynaceae > Vinca > Vinca minor. The sequence continues at coordinate 759,933 of JAOCZM010000197.1, forward strand.
TTGGCGTAATCATCCATTCCTGCATGGATTTACCATGTGAATCGATTAGGGTAGGCAGTGGTGCATTCTTCTCTCGGCTCCAGCACACGGGAGCCATTCGTGAATATGTCAAGAGCTTTTCAGCTTGCCTTCTTCAGATAACTGATATGTAGGAGAAGGAAAAGTTCTTTCCTTCATGGAAAGACTCAAACCATGGGCAAGGAACGAGCTCAATAGACAAAGGGTCTAGGATCTAGCTCAAAAGGTTCAACTAGTGGAGGGCTTGGTCGACTTTCAGACGGAACCTCGAAAAGAAGCAACAATAACATTGGCCATCGGTCAGTTGCCGACTTCAAGCTACTATAGAGGGAAGAAGGAAGACAACTGAAGAGAATCAAAGGGCAGCGGAAGATGAAGCGATATGAGATTCTTTTTCACCAGATGAATGGAGTGCTTCGGGGGCACTTCTTCCCAAGTCGGAAGACGATTGAGTCAAACCTTTCCTTTGAAATCCTCGCAGTGCGCTATACGCTAGCGCTTCTTTGGTAAGGGGATTGTTCTCTCGTATTGTTCTTCCTTATCAACCCTGTGACAAAGCACGGGGCATTTCTTGGACGGATAATCAGATTCTCTATTATATATAAGATTGGAGGTCTAACAAGTGCCTTTGCTTTTGTGCGAGAAAGGGTTTAGGTTGCATCAATTGGCCTTTCGAAATTGAGTGATTTTAGCGGCGTTAGAAAGAGAACTGGAGAAGCTATGTTTGGGTGGTGATGGATTAGCGTTTCGAGTTTCCGGTAGAAAGTTCTAGCTTCGGGAAGTGGAATGATACTATGGGATTTTAGTGTTCTTGATTTCCCTTGAAATCTTAAACAACGTGAATTGAGTATTTTAAACTTACCGAATTTTGATGAAATTGTTTTACACATGTTTTACTGCATTGAAAATGGATCAAGCGTCGAATCTATTTTCATTTTTCGTTGTTGATCGTCGAGTCAAATTAATAGCCAAATAGGTCATTAACCTATTTGCGCTTAGCCACTTTAATAATATTTTGAAAAGTTTAACCTTTTTGGTGATCAATGTTTTTACGGGTAGCCAGTTTGGTCATTCCGTTTAAAACTTTGAAAAAAAATATTAAAATTGACGAACTGACCAAAAGTTGATCCAATCCTCTTTCTCTTCGAGGGGTATTGTTGGAATACACAATATCTCACCCCCATAAACAACTAACCCAGCCCATTATTCATCTCCCTCAGCCATCTCCACTGGTTGACCCCCCTCTTGCACCGCCACCCCAATGCCAAGTATATATGTTCTTGATTTATTGAATAATTCTCTCGTGAGGCGAATCCCAATTGATTTCGGAAGCTCCCCATTACTTGAAATGCTTAACTTGTCCTATAACAAGCTTGAAGGTCTTGTTCCAAGTAATGGAATATTAGTAACCATAAATCTAAGTGACCTTATAGGCAATGTTGGTATTTGTGGCGGTGTACTTTCCCCGTATTTTTCTCAAACCTTAATAGGCGTTTAGCGTCAGAGACAAGTTCATATGAATCATGCCATCATTGGATTTGTTGTTGGAATCTCACTTCTTTTAGCAATTGTAATCATTTTCCTTGTTGGGAGACAAATTTACTAAAAATGGTACTTGTGCAAAAATTTCTTCAAGAATTGTTGGTTCAAGGGAGAAACTTCAGAATGGCCTTGGAGACTTGTTAACATTTTTGGAATCCACAATATCTCAACCCCATAAACAACTAACCCAGCCACTTCTTGATGGAATTTGGTGTGATGAAGAATTGGGTAAATAAGAGATTTCTATGGTTGAATTTGGGAGACAAGACGGATCTTTGATTCTCAAATGTGGTTGAGTAAGTTGTTTAGGGGTGAGAGGTATATTGGATTCCAAAAATACCCCTCGAAGAGAGAGAGGGTGAGAGAAAAGTTTGACCATCCCATCCAAATTAATGTTTTTTCCCAAAGATTTTGACGAAATGACCAAACTGGCAGCCCGTAAAAACATTGGTGACCAAAAAAGTTAAACTTTTCTAAAAGTGATGAAAGTGGCTAAGCGCAAATACATTGATTATCTATTTGGCTATTAATTCTCGTCGAGTCTAATTGCGTGCGATATTTGTATATACTTGTTGTCGTTCCTAGGTTGTAGTTGTTATATTTGTGTTTGAGAATATCCCCAATCTAGAGCTCTTGTCTAAGAATGACCTTATGGCATTATATATCCCGATTTTTATATATATAGTGTCGAACTCGTATTTTTGCAGTGATCAGCGTTGTCACGCCAAACTCGTCTCTAACTGGGCGAAGAGTTAGATCTACTAACAGTTGAAATTAGGTGAATCCTTAACTGCTGGCCCCGATTTTCTACATTGAATCTGGACCCATAATTATATGTTGCACTCTATCTGGCCCCGGTTTGTGTCTCGTTTTTTAAGCTTGAACAAGGCAATGGGCACAAAATTGTCACTTAACACCACCTATAACTCTCAAACCGATGGGCAGTCAGAAAGGACAATTCAAACTTTTGAGGATTTGTTGAGGGCTTGTGTTTTGGACTTCAAAGGCAGTTTCGTGGATCAGTTGATTTTGGTAGAGTTCGCCTACAATAATAGTCATCAAGCAAGCATCGGTATGGAAACTTACAAAGCTTTGTATGATAGAAGATGTAGGTCACCGGTATGTTGGGACGATATTGGGGAGAAAACGGTAGCTGGTCCGGAATTGGTTCAAGTCACTATGGAAAGGTACCGTTAATCCAGGAAAGGATAAAGGCATGTCAAGACCGTAAGAAATGGTTGGTTGATAGTAAAGGGATGTCGTTGGAACTTCAGATTGGGGATAAAGTGCACTTTAGAGTATCTCCGACTAAAGGGGTGATGAGGTTTGATAAGAGTTTGTAGCTAAGTCCGAGGTATGTGGGACTGTATGAGGTTTTGGAACGGGTTGACGAGTTGGCCTATTTGTTAACACTACCATCGACATTGTCTCGAGTTCAAAACATCTTTCACATATCGCAGAGAGGAAAAACATCCCCGACCATAGTCATTTTTTCGAAGTTGAACAGTTGGAACTTTATGAAACTCTAACATATCAAGAAGTGCTGGTATCGATTATGGACCGAAAGGATCAAGTTTTGTGTAGGAGGAAGATACCATATGTGAATGTACAATGGTTGTACCCAACCGAACGAGAACCGCCTTTTTCTAGGCTTGGTGAGAAAGTTTGGGGGGATGAAACTTTTGTAAGGCGAGAGGATGTGATACCCGCAACTTTTGCTTGTATTATTTTTGTTTTATTATTTGTTTAGTGCGTTTTGGCATCTTTAGGAAGTAGAAGGACATAAGTGTTGATATTAGACAGTTTTTAGGCAGTTATGTGAATAATTTGAATGGTTTAGAGGGGGTGGTAGTTAGTGCTGGAATGATAGTTATAGAAAGAAAGGAAAAGAAAGAGAGAAAAGAAAAAAGAAGGAGATAGGCTAGAATTTCGGTGTAGTGACTTTAGAACTTTAGGAAGAGGGATCAATTTTGTTATGATCTTCCTCAAAAAATTTAACAAAGCTATAAGACTTCTAGGACTTCAATCTGAACGGTGGAGATCGGATTTCAAAGGCTGATTTCAGAGATTTTGCTTTCATATTAGAGGAAGACAATTATGGGGAAAGTTGTGTTTAGCAATCTTTTGAAGTTTGATTAATCAATTGAGGTCAGGTTTTTACACTCTTGAATTTCTGTCTAAAAAAACATGAAATGAATATATGTTGAGTACGTATTTTTGATGAAATGACTTCTACAATCTTTATTGCATTAAATTGGATGAAGAGTTGAATTTTTATTGTATGATTTGTATGTTTGATTGTTGATATTTATCTACGTTTGTTGTTTGTTATATGGTTGAGTCTATATGTTGATTACCTATGATACTTGGAACTTTTTGCTTACGAGTTTTGCATGTTGTGCATTAATCTTGTGTGATTTAATTGTTATGACACAATTTATTTGTTATATGTTAGTTGCACTAGTATTAAGGGCATAATTAATGGGCTAGCAAGTTTAGGGACATAAGTATGGAAGTTTGGAAGTTGGGGGACTTATATTTCAAGAATTTGACAACTTATTTTAGTAGGAATTAGTGGAGTGATTAAGGGGATCAGTTACAAGGAAGGGAATGAGGGGACAGAAAGAAAAAAGAGAGAAAAGCTTGCAGAGAGAGTGCTGTGAGGTTTTTTTATAGTCGACATAGTAAACGGTGTCAGAATTGAGTGATTTTAGCGGTGTTAGAAACAGGACTAGCGTTTGGCCTGTGCCGGATTAGCGTTTCGAGTTTTTAGTAGAAAGTTATAGCTTCGGGAAGTGGGCTGATTTTTTTGGGATTTTGTTTCTCTTGATTTCCCTTAAAGTTCTTGTTATGTTTTTTAGGTAAGGATCTTCACTTTTGTTTTTCTATCCTAAATAGCATGAATTTAGTATTTTTAAAGTTATTGAATTTTGATGAAATGGGTTTATACCTGTTTTATTGCATTGAAAATGGATGATGCGTCGAATCTATTTGCATTTTGTGTTGTTGATCATCGAGTCTAATTGCATGTGATATTTGTATATACTTGTTGTCGTTGCTGAGTTGTATTTGTTATATTTTTGTTTCAGAGTCTTCCTAATATAGAGCTCTTGTCTATGAATGACCTTATGTCAGGATATTGTAAGAAAGTAATTCGGATTTCCAACAAAATGGCAGCAGATAAATAACTTGGAATCTGTTTCTTAGTAGGATCATCACGAGTAAGAACCAATTAGTTTTCGTAAGAATCGTTACCAATTATATTATTGATGTCAATCTCAAGCAAGAATATAATGTTTGTTAATCCCTTGCCTCTACGATATCCACACGTTCCCTTGGATGAGAGTTTTACACTCTAGTGCCAACCAGAAGATGAAGAACAAAAGACTTGAAGACAATCTTCAAATGAGTTCTTTTGATAATGTTTGAAGAACAAAAGGGGGAGAGAGAGAGTGAGAGAGTGAAAAATCTTATTTTTCTTCTCTTGTTTTGTAAAATGTCCAACTTCTCAAGTTAGGACCATGTAAAGGATATAAAGGGGTTGTTGATTGTTTTATGGAAAAAAACCACCAAATCCAACCAATAACCTCTTCCAACTACCAACTCCCTTATCCGGTTCTACCAGAAATCGGTTCGGCCTGTTCAATAGACCGATTCGATTCAATTGATCGGTTCACCCAATCCATATTGGTTGGCCTAATCCAATTAGAGCATCTATTATCAAATGCAAACTCCAACAAACCCAATAATCCCATTGATCATAGAGTGCGACCCATTAGGTATTTGCAATGTTGTCTGTGACAAAAATTTGTTAATAGTAATGAGCTATATCTAGCAACACACATCATTACTCCCAAATTACAAATATAATTGATGATTCGACATAATCACATTTTATGACCTTTTTTAGCTAATCCTCTTGTCCTTGATATCTTGATTGAACACAAGTCATGGAGTATGTCATACTTGCATAGTTCAATCTTTTGATTCTTGATTCTCAAGTAGAATAATCAAATGACAAAGATATCCCAATATCAATTATTTTGTTCATGGCCATGAATTAGTCTCACTCCCTCAAGGGGCCCAAGATATCACTCCTGTTATATATGAGCGACAAATCCTTTCTTAATAACACATAATTATACACATGGTTCGTAACATACCCAACAAATGCCTTTATAGCTCATTCTGTTATAGACAGCGTTTGACAGTATCAAAGCATATCACTAGCAATGTAGGAAATCTTGTGATATTTCAAGTCGAAGGATTTATGCATACAAACACAATCATTATAAGAAACACTATTGACATTTATATAACAATTCGTGAAGTGTTCTTATAGCAGGTAGGTCTAGTATTATGATATCCAATATCACATACCCTTGTGTTTATTAGATATCCAATATCAATCATGACACATACTAGTCTCAAAACATTATTATTATCCTCGTCATTCCATAATAATGTTTGACTATGGAATTTAAGAATAGTATTATAACAATTTATAACAACTATTCTAAAGGATGTTATTATGAATAATATTAATTCATAAAAGTAATCAACATAATAATTGAATCATGTATAGTATATCACAATATATAATACTGATACAACATCTCCCACTTGCACAAAAGACCAAAATCTAAAGATTGGCCTTTTAGTGCATACAAATAGAACTGTCTCTAGACCAGTTCTCATGGTATCTAATACCCATAGAAGTTGTATGACGATCATGTTGCTTCTGTGACATCGGTTTCGTCAGTGGGTCAGCGATGTTATCATCTGTATGTACTTTGCATATATGAACATCACCTATTTCAATGATCTCTTGGATTAGGTGATAACACTAAAGTATATGTTATTACCTTTGGTGAGATCTTGGTTCCTTTGATTGAGAAATGGCTCAATTGTTGTCACAATAGAGATCAACAACATTCTCAATGTTAGGTACCACATCAATCTCACTAATGAACATTCAAATCCAAAATGCCTCTTTAGCTACATCACTTGCAGTTATATACTCGGCTTTAGTTGTAGAACCAGAAACGGTAGTTTGCTTTGAACTCCTCCAGCTCTCAACACCTATATTTAGGCCAAATACATAACCTTATTGCGAGCGATAGTCATCTCTATCTGTTTGGAAGCTGACATATGTGTAACAATTTACAATGAGCTCTTCCTCACCTCCATAGATTAAGAATGTATCCTTAGTCCTTCTTAAGTACTTAAGGATATTCTTGATGGCTATCTAGTGACGTTCACCATATGTTAACTTGTATTTGCTCGTTATACTCAAAGCCTAGAAGACATCAAGGCGAGTAAACAACATGAAATACATGATAGATCCAATTGCAAAAGAATATGGTATCTCCTTCATGCGTTCTTTCTCCTCAAGTGTCTTAGCACACTATTGGTTTGAAGAACAGTTCCATGTGCAATATGACATAGTCCTTTCTTAGACTCTTGCATGCTAAACCGATTTAGCACATTGTCTATAAATGTATTATGACTTAGGCCAAGGATTCTTTACGATCTATCTCTATTGATCTTGACACCTAATATATAGTCGACTTCGCCTAAGTCCTTGATTGAGAAACATTGCCCCAACCAAATCTTTACAGATTTCAAGGTTGGAATGTCATTCCCCATGAGCAGTATGTCATCTACAAATAATACCAGGAACACAATAGCATTTCCACTAACCTTCTTATGTTCATCTACATTTCTAATAAAACCAAACTCTCGTACGACATCATTAAAACATTTATTCCAGCTTCTAGAAGCTTGCTTTTAGTCCATAAATGGACAATTTTAGCTTGCATACTTTACCAGAATTATTAGGATTGACAAAACCTTCAGGTTGTGTCATATACACATCATCATGATGGTTACCATTAAGGAAAGTTGTTTTGACGTCCATTTCCCATTTCTCATAATTATAGTATGTTGCTATTGCAATCAAGATCCTTATGGATTTAAAAATTACTATTGGGGAAAAGGTTTCATCATAGTCATTACACTACAAGAAAAACGCCTATTAGCTACGGTCGATTCCGTAGCTAATCCGTAGCAAATACACGATTAGCTACGGATTAGCTACGGAAATAAACCGTAGCGATATTCGCGTCGCTAAAATAAATTAACTACGGAATATTAATCCGTAGCTATTTGGCTACGGAAATTCCGTAGTTAACTTTCACCCGGGTCACTTAAAATGGGTATGGTAACGACGGATTTGCTACGGAATAACTACGGTATTTATTTATTTTTTAAAAAATAAATTTAATTAGCTACGAATTTGCTACGGAATATTTTTTAATTTAATCATGATATTTATTTAATTTTTTAATAATAAATTTTATTGGCTACGGATTAGCTACGGAATATTTTAATTAAAGTTAATATTTGGCTACTGGATTAGCTACTGAATATTTTAATTTAATTTAACATTTGGCTACTGGATTTGCTACTGAAATATTCATTTAAATAATATAAAATAGAATTATTTCGTAGCTAATCCGTAGCTATTAGGTACTCTTTTTACCATAAAATGTATATATGCTACTAGCTCCCTACCAAAACAGAAATGATACCAAACAATTTATATGCACAATCTGCTTTAAGCTATTATTTCAAGCCAACTAAGCCAAAATGGTTCTTATAAACTTTATTAATATCATAATATAATATACTAACAACACAGATAGCAAGAGTAACAACAAGAGTCTTTTGTACAACATGAAGAAAGATTTAGCTTTGGACACTTGGGTAACAAGATATACATCCTTTGCAAATACAACTGGAACAAGAACAAGAAGGGCATTCGGGAACGCGACACTTTAAACTGCAGGATGGCATTTTACAACAGCATTGCCAATCTTCGCACGAGCAACAGCTGCACTTCGGTCTAGAACAACGGATACATGATGAGCATCGAGGCATATTACAATCACAACAGCAGTTTGGCATCTCAGGATTGGGAGTACAACCCCGACAGCAACTCCTCCGCGAGAAGCTGAAGCATGATGATCCACTGGAGGCGAAAGTGACACGGATCATTAAGCGACAACCTAAATGTAAAAAAAAAATCATCTATGCCGCAAACAAACGTGCACAAGATACTAATGTGTAGAAAACATACCAGAGCCATTTCCAGAAGCCACAAGATTTGTGAACCTTTTTAGTTCTACAAAATAAATAAAATCCAAGACTTAAGATTGAACTAATTAACAAGGTCAATTAGAGTCATTGGCATGGCTTCTTACGCTGGTACAAATGGATCTGAATTTGCTACCACGAAATCTGTAATTCTGCAATATTTCGAATTCATTCAAAACAGAGAAATATTAACATTAACAAGATGATTTCTTCATATAATTAAGGTGTTTCAATAAAACAGATTAATTGATAGAGCTGAAAAATGAATAAAAATGTCAAAAATATGCTGAAAAATACCAGAAATGAGCTGAAAATGTCAAAAATATGCTGAAAATACCTGAAATGAGATGAAAAATGCCAGAAATGAGCTGGAAAATGTCAAAAATATGCTGAAAAATACCTGAAATTAGATGAAAAATGCCAGAAATGAGCTGGAAAATGTCAAAAATATGCTGAAAATGCCAGAAATGAGCTGAAAAATGCCAAAAAAAATGCTGAAAATACCTGAAATGAGCTGAAAAATACCAGAAATGAGCTGAAAATTGCCAGAAATGAGCTGAAAAAGTCAAAAACATGTAGAAAATTGCAGAAACAGGCAAAAATATGCTATACCCAAGCTGAAATAGGCAGAAACATGCAGAAATATTCTATAATCAAGCTGAAACAGTCAAAAGCAGGCAGAAAATTGCAGAAACAAGAAAAGGTAATCCAATAAAACAACAAAGAGTACCAAAATAATACAATTCTTACTCAAAACTAAACAATTAATTCTTACTCAAAACTCTCAAAGATCATTAAATCTTCAAGAAATAACTCAAAAAAAAACCCAATAAACAAAATTTAGATATAAATCAAGAACAAAGATTCCAACTTTGTAAATATTTTATCAAACAAGAAATTCATAAAAATCCAATCTTTCATTAAAACCCATCAGATCAAGAATCTATATAAAAAAAACTCAAAAATCACCTAAATTTCACCAAAATTGCAAATCAAAGAAATTCACAAAAATCCAACCTTTCCACTAAAACTCAATCAAGTCATGAATCTATAACAAACCCACATCAAAAAATCCCCAAAATCATATAAAATTCACCCAAAAAAGGAAACGCCAGAAGAGAGAACAAGAGAAGGAAAAGAAAAGGAAAGAAGAAGAAGGCGGAAGGAAAGAAATGAGGGGAGAAAAGAAGGAAGAAGAAAAAGAGGCGGTAATGGTGGAGGAAGGAGCTGCAGCTGATGAGAGGAGAAAGGGTGGGGAGGCGCCGCTGGAAGGGAGAAAAGAGAAGAAGAAAAATATAAAATTTTAGGGTTAGGTTTCCTGAAGAGTAAAAATATAAAAGTTCATATACCCGTTTGCTACGGAAATTCCGTAGCAAAATAAAAATAATTAATAAAATTTCATATACACGTTTGCTACGGAAATTCCGTAGCAAACGAAAAATAATTAATAAAATTTCATATACCCAGCAAACGAAAAAGAATTAAAAAAAGTTCATATACACGTTTGCTACGGAAATTCCGTAGCAAACGAAAAATAATTAATAAAATTTCATATACCCGTTTGCTACGGAAATTCCGTAGCAAACGAAAAAGAATTAAAAAAAGTTCATATACACGTTTGCTACGGAAATTCCGTAGCAAACGAAAAATAATTAATAAAATTTCATATACCCGTTTGCTACGGAAATTCCGTAGCAAACGAAAAAGAATTAAAAAAAGTTCATATACACGTTTGCTACGGAAATTCCGTAGCAAACGAAAAATAATTAATAAAATTTCATATACCAAGCAAACGAAAAATAATTAAAAAAAGTTCATATACACGTTTGCTACGGAAATTCCGTAGCAAACGAAAAATAATTAATAAAATTTCATATATTTTTGCTACGGAATTTCCGTAGCAAACGGGAAAAAAAATGAGCGCCAATATTCCCGCCAATTTTCCGTAGCAATTCCGTAGCTAAGTATGATAAATTTAACCCGCACAAAAAACCCGCCAATTTTGCTACGTCTTTACTACGGCATATAGAAACATTAACTACGGAAATAATTCCGTAGCTAATCCGTAGTTAATATAGAAACATTAACTACGGAAATAATTCCGTAGCTAAAATCCATAGCGAATAGGCATTTTTCTTGTAGTGTTACCATGAATCCGTTTAAAACCTTTCGTGGCTAACCCCTTGTAGATTTATATGTTTCCTTCCATGTCGATTTTTAGCTTAAAACCCCACTTGCGCCTTATATGAGTTACCCCTTCAGGTGGATCAACAAAGATCCATACTTGGTTAGTATACATGGAATCCATTTCAGACCTCATGGTGTCAATCCATTTCTATGAATCTGGACTAGTAATTGCTTGTTTGTAGGTTGTAGGCTCATCGTGATCAATAAACATAACATCACCATGTTCTGTTACGAGAAATCCAAATTTCTCTGAGAGAGAAAATGAGAGATAAAGATATGAATCTTAAATGAGATTAATATAATTAATGATAAATATTTTAGACTTTTACTTATATTTTACCATCTAATTCATTTGACAAATTCGTATGTTAATTGGGTCTGATATAGTACTTTTTTTTTTTTGCTTTTTTTGGGGTGGGTTTTGGTGAGTTTTTCCCTTAAAATTACAAATCTCATGGTAGTAAATATGAAAATTCAGAAGTTATTGTCTGATAAAATCACATCGGTCAAATGAGACTTTTTGCAGAGTGTTAAGAATTGTATTATGTAAATAAAGGTTTACAGTTCAACTTGTGTATAATGTGTGATGCCTATTTTCTATAATATTTTCCCTCATCTTTTATAGTCGGTGCGTTATTATTATTATTTTTTGGATGAAAACACTAATTTGCATGATGAAATAAAAAGTTACAAGAGTTTGGAATTTCCTCAAACACTCCAGAAATTCCATGAGCAGAAGTTACATAAGGGGGGAGAGATCTAGGGGGAATATTCCCATGTCTACCATTTACTTTTGCCCATTTAGCAAAATTGTGTACAACAACATTACAAATTCTGGGAATAGGACAGATCTTCCACTTCTTTAAACCACCCAAATATTATCAGGCTCTGTGGCCATCTTCCATGCCAGTTTAGTGGTAAATGCATGATTAAAATCCCTAGCTCTTCTAAAACCTAATCCACCTGCATCTTTAGGTAAACACAGAATATTCCAAGCTTTTAAATACAAGTGTCTACCTTTTCCATCACTGAAACCCCACCAAAATCTTCTAATTTTAGTATCAATTTCATCACAGATAGACTTTGGTAGGGAAATGGTCTGCATAGAATAGGTAGGCAGTGCTTGGAGTACAGACTTGATGAGCACTCCCCTACCAGCTTGAGACAAACACTTCACTTTCCAACCTGCCAATTTACCAGACACCCTCCCAATGATATCTTGAAATGCCTTCCTTTTTGTTGTGACTTTGCAGAAAGGGAGTCCTAGATGCTTTTCTTTGTGTGAACATTCCTTCATATTCAGTATACTTCCCATAACTAGTTTGACCTCTCCTGAAACATTGTTACTGTAATGGATGAAAGACTTTCCATTATGTATTTCTTGCCCAAACCAAGCACAAAATCTATGAAGAACTTCTTTGACTTTGTTTGCCTCCTCCTCATTTGCCTTGTAATACACTACCAAGTCATCAGCATAAAGACGATGGGAAATAGATGGGCTTGTTCTGCCAATTTTAACTCCATGAATTTCATCTTTGTTTTCAACCTCAATCATCATCCTGGATAGTAAATCAATAAAAATAGCAAACAAAGCAGGGGAGATAGAATCCCCCTGCCTAATGCCTCTTGAAGGAGTAACATCTCCATATACATAACCATTAATCAGAAAAGAAAAAGTAGGGGAAGAAGAGATACAAGTAAAAATCAACTTGACACACTTAGGTGAAAAACCATGACACTTAAGTATACTAGTCAACAAATCCCATTCAACTCTATCATAAGTCTTTGCCATGTCAATCTTGAGGGCCATATAACCAAGTTTCCAAGATTTTTTATTAAGATAATGCATGATTACCTGGCTAAGAATGGTGTTGTCACTAATCAACCTAATTGGAACAAAAGCAGATTGATTGGGGGGAATGATCTTACCCAAATGAGTTTTTATCATATCAGCTAGAATTTTTTAAATGACTTTATAGCAGACATTACACAAAGCAATGGGTCTAAACTGGTCCACTTTAGTAGGAAAGTCATTTTTGGGGATTAGGGAAAGAAAAGTATGGTTACTCTTAGCCTCTAGAACACCAGTAAGAAAGAAGTACTGGACAAAAAAGATGAGCTCTTTTTTCACAATGTGCCAGTATGATTTGAAAAAACTCGCAGACATGCCATCCGGCCCTGGGCTCTTTCCATCAGCCATAGCAAAAACAACTTCCTTAATCACCTCCTGTGAAGGAACAGTACACAAATCCAAATTGTCATAAACAGAAATAGAGGGCCTAATCAGATTGTCGAAATCAGGGGGAAAAGAGGGGTTAGAGGATGAAAACAAATTAGAGTAATATTGATCAAATAAATGACCACTATTAAACCAATTTGTTTCCCAAGAAAAATCCTCTTTTTGGATATGTTCAATCCAGTTATATTTTCTCCTAATCTAAGTAGATAAATGGAAAAAAGAAGTATTAGCATCACCTTCCTCCATATCTCTAGATTTGGATTTGTCTATCCACAACTGCTCCTCCCTCTGAAGTAATTCAACAAGATCTTTTTGCTTTGCAGATTCCATATTAAGATTAAACAGAGACTGGTCAAGACTTTGAAGAAGCTGAATTTCTACTTTAATTTTTTTGATGGAGGATTGAATATGACCAAAAGAATTCTTATTCCAGTTTCTAAGGGAAACTTTAGTAAACTGAAGTCTAAGAGAGAGATGAAGATGTTGAGGACCATTCAAAGGAGAATCCCAAGCCTCATTAACAACTAAGTTAGACATAGGGTCCCTAATCCACATACTCTCAAAACGAAAAGGTCTCGGCCCTTGTCTATAATTAGTGGTAGTGTCCAGGAGAAGAGGATTATGATCTGAGTTAAGAGCAGCCAGATGATAAATTTTGGCTCTAGGAAAAAGTGTCCTCCAACCTGAATTAATGACACCCTATCTAACCTTTACCTGATATTTGCATTCCCCACTCTCTTATTGTTCCAGGTATAAGGTGACCCCTCAAAACCAGCATCAATCATGCAAATATCATCAAATATAGCACCTAAACCACCAATGCTCCCAGAGGCAAAAGGTTTACCATCTTTCTTATCCTGTTGACAGCACACAGAATTAAAATCACCAATCACAATCCAATGCCCATTAAAAATCATATCATTGTCCTTAAGACTATCCCAGAAAAAATATCTACCCTGAGATTTAGGCGGGCCATAGACACAGGTTAATTGTCAAGCCACAGTAGGGGATGGGGTGTAACAACAACATTAATCAGATAATTGTTAGACAAAACAATATCAACAGCAACAGAGTCCTTCCAAGCCAACACAAGGCCTCCAGCTCGCTCAACAGAAGGAACAATATTATTATTATTATGAAAACCTAAAGCTACTAGTAACAATATTAAAAAAATGGATATTTTTGGGCATTTTAATTCACTAAGAAATAAACACGAAGGGTTATGGGTTCAACACAGGTCCCGGATTATTCTGGACATCGAAGACCGGGACAAACCTCGGCAGTTCCATGAAATAAATATCATTTAAGGTCTAGGGCCGCAGATTGGCCTGCTATAAGGGAGTTCTTTTGGGACTGTACCAGTGAATGTGCTTCAGATAACTGTTGATCCTGGTTTTGATTCATCCGTATATGATTTGACTCAAAAAAATTTGGTTGAGGTCCTTTCCTTGCTTCTTTCTTAATATTAATAAATCTTCTGCGAGTAACCACAACCTTTTCTTCTTCAACCAGATTCGATTCACCTTCAAACATAGGTTCTTTATACATGCTAGGATCTTCCCCATTATCCAGATCATCTTCCGATAGAGGTTCTTCCACTATGAAATTATTTTTGGGCTGGCTAGGAACAGTAGAAGGAAAAAAGGGAAGGGGAATAATATCCTTGGATATATGAAAGTGTGACAGGTCAAGAGAGCGTTATTTGATCATAATAATTATATAATTTTAATAGTATAATGCATTTTGTATTCTCAAAAAAAAAAAAAAAAAAAAAAAAAAAAAAAAAAACTTTTTTATATCCCTTGAGCTTCAAATTTTAAGACCTTTTTGACATTTTCTTTTTGCATAGATTAGAAAATAAGAAGTTAAATTTTATTTTTTATAAATCCTTAATTAATTGCCAAAGGTTATGGGCTATTGTTTAAGTGGTATTTTGTGAGTTGTCACTTTATATATTAATTACTAATGTTAAATGTGCCTTCTATATATTCCCCGCTCATACCTCCCATTATTAGGATATTTAATAGGTTATGTTATTATTATTTTTTTAAAACCTTTATTATTGTTATTGTATACATCCTTCATTAGTTCTATCAACATAATAAAATAAATTGAAGAACAATATTTAATGAGTAAGGGTACATTTGGAAAAATAATTACTGAATTAAACATTTTGATAAGAGAGAAAATGATCAAAATAATCTATATTTTGAAATTGAAAGAGTATTTGGTACCGTATCTATTGGTTTCGATTTTGTATCTTATTCTTTGTTTCATTATCAACAAGCTATCAAGTGTTTAGTTTTCTTTTTTAAAGATCATAAAATTCTAAAGAGAAAAAACTCAATACTTAATAAATTATCTACAACTTAGACAGAAAGAGGGCACGATCATAAACCAATCTTTTTTATGTTACCTTGCGAAGCATCAACATCTTTAAAACTCAATTTGGCGAGCATCTTGAAAGTTTAACTCTTTCTCAGTTTAGGACTATTTAATACTAAAAAAGGACCCTAAACTTTTATAAAAAGTAAGTCCCTACTCATTCAATTCAAAGCCCAGTTAATCCTTCATATCGGGGCTACTATTTTCAAATCCGACAACATTACGTAAAAATTAGACTTGGGTTTACACTGCTCCACTTCCACATATAAATTTTTTTTGGTAAATAGGAGGTATATATTACTAAAGATAGTTCATAAAATAAAATATACAAATTGAAAAAGAAAAGATAGAAAATTAAAAAAAAAATACATATTGTTCAAAATACAACTAAGAAACTTTAGATCTTGGAAAAAATTTCCCTATCTTGTCACCCAGCCATGGTTCATAAGAAAATTTTGGTATCTTCCTAAAAATTTGGTTGGTGTTCCATGATAGAGAGACAACATGTTTGGCCATAGCATCAGCCACTTGATTCCCCTCGCGAAAAATGTGCTATGTTCTACATTCTTGGAAAAGAGAGATGAGCGACCTGCAATCAGAGATTAAATTAGCATACTTGATGTTACAATTTGATTGTAGAAGTTTTAGCACGATTTGTGAATCTAATCCAATATGGAGATGAGTAAGGCCTTGTTGACTAGGCAGTTGAAGACCAAAGCGCAAAGTTAATAATTCCGCTTCACTAGATTTAGTGATAGGAATTTGAAGATTAAATCCAATAATCCATGTTCCTTCATGATTCCTAATTATGCCTCCTGCCCCTCCCTTACCCGAGTTTTGTAAGCACGCACCATCCGTATTGAGACAATGAAAACCTAATGGTGGCTGCTTCCAATTAATTAAAGTAGTAGACACAAATAAATGTTTTTGATAGAGATCATTAGCATATACATATTCTAGGCTTTTATTTATAACATCTTGACAGCTTAAGATTGCATGATTCTTATTAAAAATCCGGATGTTTCTGTTAAGCCATAAATAAAGCCCAACAAGGAAATGAAAAAGTGGTTGCCTATGGGATTCTAAGATGGTGGATAAGTTTTGAAGTACAATTAGCTTTAAGCCATGTTCTAAGAGTGCAATGTGATCTTATCAAAGAGATAACATTAAGATTTAGAAATTTAATAAGAGATTTCAAGTTTTTTTTTTCTTCGGGGCAAACACAATGTATATGAATATTATCTTCAATTTCTAGCATACATATACTACATATGTTTTATGTAAGTATTTTTCTTGTGAAGAGAAAAGAAACATGTGGAATTCTATTTTAAACACATAACCAAATGAAGAAATTAATTTTTTTTGGTGTTTTTATTTTCCAAATCGAAGTCCACTGCTCTCCATCATTTAAGTTTGCTTCTAAGGACTAGTAAGTAGAAGAGATAGAAAAATTAGCTGATTGAGTGAGATTCCAAGTTGGTTGATCAGAGACATGCATATACAGAGGTATAAGTGTAGACTTGATGACTTCCGAGAGCGCATTCATAAGAGGAAAGGAGAAATCATTGAAACTGATTGTATTATGTTGAATAATTTCATTAAGTTTAAGGTTAATTTCTGTTTTTGACAGTGGACCAATACACAGGGTCGAATAGCACCTAAACTTGATCAATTATCAAAGAAAACATATATGGAAGTACTATTACCTACCCCCATTTTAAGTGTTTACTACAAACGGACCATCCTGCTAGAATACTTTTCCATATTGGGGAGAGAGAGTAATGTGGGTTAAGATCAGTTGTTATGCCATCATTCTTGTTGTATTTAAAATTAATAACTTTAGCCCCCCAACCCTTCTTTTTGAGTAACTAAGCAACGCCAAGCTAAGCTTGCCAAAAGAGCAAGATTCTACTGGCGTGCTTTTTAAAGTTGAAGGCCGCCCTTATTAATTGCCAGACAAAGCTTATTCCAATTAATGAGGTGCAACCTTTTTTCTCATTGGTGGAGCCCCAAAAGAAGTTTCGACAAATAGAGTCAATTTGATTAGTTGTTCTGACAGGTAGTTTATATAATTGCATCGAGTGGGAAGGAACAACAGAAAGAGTAGATTTGATTAATGTTTGTCTACTTAGATAAGTTAAGAATTTAGTTTTCCAGTGTGCTAACCTATTGTTCATATTATCTAGAATGTATTGGAATGATTTATGATTTAGTTTAGAACTACTAGGTTCCCAGATATTTTCCAAAATCCTTACTTCTTGTAATTTGTAACTTTGAGCAAATGGCTAAAGTGGAGTTAGGAGATACATTATCAGAGAAGACAATACGAGATTTGAAAAAAATGATTTTATGTCCTCCATAATTGCACATATCAACTAAGATATCACAAATGTAATTCGTATTTTTAATAGTAGCATTTCCTAAAATTAAAACATCAGCAGCAAATAAGAGATGAGTAAGATTAGGACAATTTATGGATAGCTTAATTGGCGACCAAATTGTATTACTAACTGCCTGTTGGATTTTCAAAGTTAAATATTACATACTTAGTATAAATAGATATAGTGAAAGAGGGTCACCCTCCCTGTCTAAGCCCTCTGCTTGGTTGGAAATAGAGGGTGGGTCTACTATTGATAAGGATATAAGAAGAAGAAGTTGTAATACATAGCATGATCAATCTAATAAGTTTATGAGGGAAATGAAAAAGTGAACCATCTTGTAAATAAAAGACCATTCTAATCGATCAAACGCTTTTATCAATATCAAGTTTAATTGCCATATTAGCTACTTTGCCTTTTTTTCTTTTTAAAAGAGTGAATTATTTCTTGGGCTATACTGGCATTCTCAGAGGCTCGACGGTTGGGAAAGAAGCTACTCTGGCTTGGATTGATTATTTCAGAAAGCACACATCTAATCCTAGACACTAATTTTTTTTGTAATAGTTTTGTAAATAGTATTACATAAACTAATAGGGCGATAGTGTGTGACTAATTCTGGCTTCTTAATTTTTGGGATAAGACAAATGAAAGTACTATTGATACTTTCAGGAAGCTACTGGCTTTCAAAGAAAGTGCTAATAAGGGGCATAATATGCTTTTTAGTGACATTCCAATTTTTTTGAAAGAATAATGGATGTAAACCATCTGGACCCAGAGCCTTAGTTGGTTTGAAGCTATTAATTATGTCATGCACTTCTGTTTCAGAAGGTGTGTGGATTATGTCATCACTAAAAAGATGAGAGTAGGTCTCGAGTATTAACTGGGGGTATATTAAGATTAAGTGACTTGGTAGAAAAAGGGTGTTCAGTAGTAAATAGCCCTTTAAAATGATCCAAAATAAGTTTTTCAATATGTCTTGGATTGTTATGCCAATTTCCACCTAAATCTTTCATGAATAGTATTTTATTCTTTCTTCTTCTGTTAATGGTTGAAAGATGGAAAAAGATGGTGTTAGCATCACCACTTTGGAGCCAATTAATGCGAGATTTGAGCTGCCAAAATTCTTTTTTCTTGCTGAAGAAGAGATAGATATTTATTTAGAAGTTCAAATTGTAAATCAATTAAAAACTGACTATAGTGTTTACTTAAGGAATTTTTTATACCAGCTACTCTTGCAAGTATAATTTTTTTCCTGTAGAAAATGTTTCCAAAATTATTTTTGTTCCAATAAGTAGCTTGTTCCTGAAAAGCAGCTATGGCTGACAGATAATTACCCTCTAAGTTCCAAGAATTTCTAACTACATCAAGGAAGGATGGGTCACTTAGTCACATTAATTCAAATCTAAAAGGGGATCTAAAGTGACATGGCCACTCAGTAGTGAGTAGCAATGGATTATGATCAGAACATAAAGTTGGTAAATGACGAGCAATAGCCTCAGAAAATAAATTAAGCCAGTCAGGAGTTGCCAAGCATCTGTCTAAACGCTCCAAAATAATACCCTTTCCGTGCTTACTTTTATTTGTCCAAGTGAAAGGCTAACCTTCAAAGCCTAAATAAATTAGTTTACACTCATTAAGAATGGAAAAAAATTCATTAATCCTATTTGTATTGACTGCCTTTCCTCCAAATTGTTCAGAGGCATTATTTACTTCATTGAAATCGCCTAATAGACTATTATTTTTTGATAAATTAATTAACTGATTCCAAATTAAACGTTTTCGGGCAAGTAAACAACTTGAATAGATTACTGATACTAAGGAGGAGGATTGGGGGAGATAACTTACAGTGACAAGAAGACGCAGATCCTGTGGAGTTCTAGCTGTGACTTGAACTTCAACATCATGGTTCCACAGAGCTGCAATTCCTCCAGCTTGGCCAACTGCCTCAACACAATCATAGTTTGGAAAACCCATCGCCTCCATTAGCAGGTTCACAGCTGCACTATTCAATTTAGTCTATGTTAAAACAATTAAGCTAGGGTGGTGAAATGAAATCAAGTCATGAAATACACCCTGAAACCCTGCACTATTCGCTCCTCTACAGTTCCATAGAAGGGCTATCATTTGATTGGTCTGGTAGTGTTCCTCCAAACTGAGATAAGTTATTCTCCTGCTTGTCAGAATGAGATTTTCCCCCCTCAAGGCACTCTGAATGGTTCTTCTTGTTGACACTATGACTGTGGCGTAATTTCGTTGAGTGGAGTGTGCATTGTTGATCCTCCTTGTTCTCTCCATGTGATTTTGGTTTTGATTGGGGTTCTGTCTACGACGGCGATGCGGTGGAAGGTAAGTGTTGTTTCTAGGCATTTTTGAGTTTTTTCAATAGCTTGAGAATTTTTTAGATTGGTTGTGGCAGTAGAACAAGCTATGGGGGAAGAGGTGCTAGATATAGTGTTTGGATGATTTGGCGAAGTGAACGAAGCAGTAGTGGGAGTTTAAGAGACACTGTTTGGTGCTTCGATTTCCATATCGGAAACTGAGACTAGGTTGCATGCCTGGGATGGTGAATCATCACTGTGATAGGGGTGTGACGCAAGAGTAGGTATATGACTAGATTCTTGGTTAATCTCAGAAGACGAGGGGTTAGAAGAAAACACACTTGGTTTGTCATTAGCAATTTTTGTATTTTTTATTTTTATTTTTGAGTTTGGTTTGATATGAGAAATATGGGGTGTTTTTTATTGGAGAATAGGAAGAGGAAGAGATAGTTGAGGCGGTGGAGTTGGAGTGGAAGAGGTGTTACCCAAAGTAGATGAGTCATCATCTGGAGTTTCAGGGAGATGGAAATGTGTGTTTTGAAAACTTTCCAAATCCTCTAATATCTTGTAATTATTACTTTTTTTCTTTTTTTTTGCCTTTTGGAAGCCAGACTTGCTTGCCACCTTGTAATTGACGTGCTGAGTCCCTGGAAGAGGCTGCTGGTTGGTAATGATGATTCTTGAAATTGGTATTTTCTTTTAATATTTTTTTTCCTTCACTTTTTTCAATATTATAATAATAATTATTTTTTTCTTCCCCACTACCATCCAGGGACCATGTTGGGAATCAGCTTTGGGAATTTGTCCTAATATTTCTTTATTTTTTCTATGATGTCCAATCTAGTCCCTTGATTTTTCCTTTGTTCAACTGATAAGGGGCCATTATTAATTTTATGCCCAATTTTACCACACTGAAAACATATCTGATTTATGTCCTCATAAATAACCTGCTGCTTATTCTTACCAATATGAACAGATGTAATTAGAGGATTATCTAGCGGAATGTGTAGGCAGAGTCTTGCATATTGACCTCTTGTTGCTAACAAGGTTGTAGAATCAATGCGTAAAAGTATGCCTAATTTGTTTTTCCAATTCTAGTAAGTATTTCCATATAAGAAAGAGAAACAATTCTGTTGTGGACCTGAACTATATGCAGGGCCATGGATCACTTGCTCCATATTTAGCCACATCTTTTTTGATTAAAATAATAAAACACTCCCCTTTTGGTGGGCCTTATGAGGCACTTTTTTTTTAATCAAAAGAGTGATGTGGCTGAATATATGGACCAAGTGGTTCACAATCCACATATAACCCAGGTTATATCAGAATTTTTCAAGAAAGAGAGCTCAAAAGCCAACGGCAAAATTAAAAACTGACTTTCTCCCTCCTCGAACTTCAAAATTCAAAATTCAAAACAAACAATCCCACCAATCAAAAACTGACTTTCTCCCTCCTTGGTTTTGTTTTTTTCACTTCACGGCTAGGGCGTTTACACCATTTTTTATGATCCCAGAAAGAAAACAAAAACAATGGATGGAGAAAGGAAGAAAATTTCAATAACAGAAGTAAATCGAAACTCCTTAACAGCAAAAGAAAAATCAAAATATGTTGTGTCTGAAGAGGATGGGAGTCCTGTCAAACTCATTTTTTGTGTGAAGACTAGGGATAAAATCAAGGAGATTGAAGAAAGGGAAGATTGTTTTATCTTGGATTTTGATCCTGATGATGTTTTAAAGTCCTCTGTTTCGAAGAATCTTCCAATTTTTGATTCCTCATCCGACCTCTCTGTTATTGCCGAAAAAGGACAGGTTTTATTAAATTTAATCCTCTCTTGTTCTATTTCCCCGATAAAGATGGTATCATTCTAGAATCTATTTTTGTTTTGATTTTAGGTACATTTCATGTTAATTGATGGAACCCTTTTGAATGCTTGATTTTTATTGAAGTTCTTGGTTGACCGGTATGTTTTTTTTAGGCCAGAAGATAAATACTGGCATTTTAGAATCCATTTTTGTTTTGATTTTAGGTACATTTCATGCTAATTGATGGAACCCTTTTGAATTCTTGATTTTTATTTTTATTTTTTTATTGAAGTTATTGATTCCCTGGTTTGTTTTTTTTTTAGGCCAGAAGACAAAGATTGTGGCATTTTAGAATCCATTTTTTTAAGGTGCATTTCAATTTGATGATGAAACCCTTTTGAATTATTGGTTTTTATTGAAATTCTCGAACATAATTTGCCACATTTGATACATGTTTCGTTTGTTTCTAGGTGGCTTGTAGAGATTACCCACATTCAAGACATGTTTGTTTGAAATATCCTTTCGGGAAGACGCCTCATGAGCAGTACTGCAAATTGGTAAACCTTTGTTGTTGGAAAAGCTCATAGATTCATTGCTAAGTTAATTAATAATTGGGTTTATTTAATAAGAGTATGAGAGCAATTACATCATTGCTAAGATCAATCAATAATTGGGTTTACTTAAATTTATGTATAATTATTCAACTGAAATGTTTGGCTGTTTGTGTTAAATGCAGTGCTATTGTTTTGTTTGTGATTTGGCTGCACCTTGCAAGAAATTGACTGTAACATCAGGAGGTCACTGCCATGCTATAGACAGTGGAGCCTGGAACCGTGAAAGAAGGACAACGAGAAAGTTGGTCCGAACTGCAAGATAAAACCTTTGATCATCCTGATGATGAATTCAGGATCAGGGTTTCATTTAGTTGGCCTTGGAGATATAGAGAGGTACTATGTTAAGTTGTTCGAGGAAGCCAGATAGCTTAAGTGAACTAATTTCTAAAGATGGTGTTTATTTTGTATTAATAACAGAAACATGGTTTTTTATTTATTGGTGGGATTCTTGATAAAAGGTTAAATTTTGTCTCTAATTATTGTGCTTTTGTAGCTGTGGCGGAGGATTAAGTGGTCTTAAATTCCGATTAGTTAGTTTGGAGTTGACTGAAGTTTAATGTTTTTCTTTAGCATTTTGGTATTAGTGAATGATATCAGGGGTTAGAGGAGGGACAGGGAGTTCAAGGAAAATTCAATAACTTTCTCTTTTTGCTTTGAGCTTTCAACGGTTGAAAGTTAGAGGGTGAGGGATTTATGTCGGGATGATGGTGGACTGATGAATTAGGCTAAAATTATCACTCTCTGGCAGATTAATGGTCTTAAATTCCGTTTTCTGGCAGATTACAACAACAACAACAACCAAGCCTTAATCCCAACAGATTGGAGTCGGCTACATTAACCAAATTAAGAATCACGTAAGGTCATCCACATGGATGCAATCTCTCCATTTCTTTCGATCCCAAACACAACTCTCATCTAGTTCTAGCAGATTCATATCCCCTTTTATCACCTCCATCCAAGTCTTCCTCGGTCTCCCTCTACCTCTTACGCCATCTACATTACATAATCCTTCAATTCTCCTAACCGGAGCATCACTTGGCCTTCGTCTAATGTGCCCAAACCAATGCAAACGGTTCTCTCTCATCTTATCTTCAATAGGTGCTACACCAACCTTCTTCTGAATAGTCTCATTCCTCACTCTATCCATTCTCGTATGCCCACACATCCATCTTAACATACGCATCTCCGCTACATGCATTTTCTGAATATGACACCTCTTAGTTGCCCAACATTCTGTATCATATAATAATGCCGGTCTAACTGCGGTTCTGTAAAACTTTCCCTTCAATCTCAGCGGTACATTACGATCACACAAAACACCCGTCGCACCTTTTTCTGGCAGATTAATGGTCTTAAATTCCGATTAGTTAGTTTGGAGTTGACTGAAGTTTAATGTTTTTCTTTAGCATTTTGGTATTAGTGAATGATATCAGGGGTTAGAGGAGGGACAGGGAGTTCAAGGAAAATTCAATATCTTTCTCTTTTTGCTTTGAGCTTTCAACGGTTGAAAGTTAGAGGGTGAGGGATTTATGTCGGGATGATGGTGGACTGATGAATTAGGCTAAAATTATCACTCTCTGAAAGGAACAGAACTAAGAGAACTAGAATGGTGCCAAGTTCACTTGTTCAATGCTAAATTCAATCGATTGTCACCAGCTTAACACCCAGTTTCTGAATTATCAATGAAAATTTAAGACAAGTTTGCTTGTACATTAGAGTTAAAAACGTGGTTCTGCAATCTTTTACAAGTTGGAAGTGCCTAGTAATGATGATGCATTGCTGTAGAGATATTCTTTGTATTTGTTTTAAATAGAGGAGTTATCTAAATTGAGCTGCGGCAAAACTCCAGTTATATTTTCTTTCCCTTTCTTTCAGATCTTAAGTTATGCTGGTCATAGGCTTTTCCCCGAAATCTACCCATCCTTTACATGCCAGTAGTGCCTGATGGTGGTGATGAATTGCATTGCATCATTAAAAAAAATCAAATAGTGATGGAGGAAAAAAAAGACAGAGAGAAGAAGGAAGAGAAGGAACGTAACTGATACCGCAGAGACGGCAAGAAAATAAAGATTAATTATGTTGATTGTTTGTTGGGATTAGATAAATATAATATAAGAGGGGAGTAATCACATGGATAGCCAAAAAGTAACCCAGACCCATTTAAAAATAAAATAAAAAGGCCAATATTCCGTCATGAAATGCCATAACGTAACTGCAAAACGTTGAATAGTGGACACCGCAATATTAGAGCGTAATGCGCATTGCGTATGGCGGTTACCGCCGAATCCGTCACGCCATACCGACATGGCCGCCATTTGACAACACTGCATGGAGGTATGTATATCACTGAATGGGTTTTATACCTATGGGATCTGATTTTGTCTGTTCTCAGGGAGTCGATTGATTAACGAATAGAGGCAAAAAAGACTCCTTATTTTCTTTGATCTGCTGTAGGCTATTAAGGGTATGCAGAATATATATGGTGCAAAAATAATGCTTTTCCCAATCAAGGAGAGTAAAGCTGTTGATCTTTCCAGGGATACTTGGGTGAGGATGAAGATAGGAACATATAAAGGGGACCTTGCCAAGGTAGCTTTTATTTGGTTTTCTCTCCTGATTTCATTTCATTTTAGTTTTCTTCTGATTTTCTGATATCTGTTTTTGAAGGTTGTAGATGTGGATAATGTTCGGCAGAAAGTCACAGTAAAATTAATTCTTTACAGGCTCTTGCAATTAAGTTGGTACGTGCTTATTAGGGTGTACTTGGATAGTTACTTGAATATTTTTTAGGATTGAGGTTGGACTTGTGAGAAAAGATGTGGATCCAAGAATGGAAAAAGTAAAAAGTGAAAATAAAGTTAAAAGTTAAAACTGAACTTCAATTGTGTTGTAATCCAAATGCTATCTTAGACTTTGTGCTAGGATCTTTATTCATGAATTTTGACCAAGTGTTTTTTCCTAATTCCTGTGCTATTATTTGTCATTTGCAATTGCTTTAATTCCTTCCCGAAACTTTTATCTTTAAAGTACTATTACGTTCAATCCAAAGATATATAGTGAGCCCCATAGTCCTTTGTTCAAGTTCTAGTTTCTAGATTATCCAACAAATTTCCAAAAATTGAAGTAGTATTTTAGTTTATCATTTTCGTAACATTGATGCTAAATGAGAGTTCAACAACAACAATAACACAACCCATTAAGTCCTCAATACATGAAAGTACAATTCTGTATGAAATGCCTTTGCCTATGAAAAGGTATTTCATTATGTATCTTTTGTATCGGTAAATCAGTTTACCCTTTGCCAGGAAGGTAGAGAAATACAAAAGAAAAAGGCATTCACACCCCCTCCACGGTTTATGAATATTGAGGAAGCCTGGTAGTTATTGTTGCGTAAAATGGAAGTACAGTATAGTGTCGATGGTACCTGATATTGTTAATCTGGTAATCCTTTTTCACATTCGGGTGGAGCGTAGAAGGGATCCGAAGACGGGGAATTATTGTTAAAGATGGATTCTTATACAAAACAGTGGCCCTGAAATCAATCAGCAGTCAGAACATACAACCATCGTTTGATGAACTTGAGAAATTTCGGCAACCTACTGAGAATGGGGATGGTGATAGGGCTAGTTTATCTACTCTTTTTGCAAATAGGAAAAAAGGACACTTCATGAAGGGTGATCGAGTTATTGTTGTCAAAGGGAATCTCAAAAATTTGAAAGGAACTGTTGAAAGAGTAGAGGAAGATACAATCCATATAAAACCACACGAGGAGGGTCTAATGGTAAGTAAAATAACTCCCTTTCAATTGTTTTTACCTCATTGGTAAGTGCCTATCGAGTAGTGTTCCTTGTGCTTTATGTGGACGACATTTTACTGATTGGAAATGACATCCCCACATTACAAAGCGTAAAAGCTTGGTTGGGGAAGTGCTTTTCCATGAAAGACTTAGGCGAGGCCACATACATTTTGGGTATAAGAATCTATAGAGATAGATCTAACAAAATGATTGGCTCTGAGCTGGAGTGGATACATTGACAAGGTACTCAAACGGTTCGGCTTTGCAAGACTCCAAAAAGGGATTCTTGCCCATGTCACATGGCGTTAAACTCAGCGAGAACTCAAGGACCTTCCACAAGGGAGGACCAAGAGCGCATGAGTAAGATCCCATATGCTTCGGCCATTGGGTCTATTATGTACGCCATGATATGTACTCGCCCTGGGATGTCTCATTTGCTTTAAGTATGAGTAGCGAGATATCAATCCGACCCTCGGTGAGTCACATTGGATCGCAATCAAGAGCATTCTTAAGTACTTGAGAAGGACTAAAGACATGTTCTTAGTTTACTGAGGTCGGGAAGGAAGTCCAGTTGTAAATGGTTACACAAACGCAAGCTTCCGGGACCGACGTAGACGCACTATAGATCGCAATCTGGGTTTTGTGTTTTGTTTGAATGGAGGTGCTGTGAGCTGGAAGAGCTCAAAGCAAGAAACCGTGGCCGACTCTACAAATGTGGGTCGAGTATCTAGTCGCCTCGCAAGCGACTAAAGAAGCTGTTTGGATCAGGAAGTTTGTTGATGAATTAGGTGTTGTCCCTAGCATTGTGAACCCAGTGGACCTCTATTGTGATAGTACTGGTGCCATTTCACAAGCTAAGGAACCTAGATCTCACCAACGATCCAAACACATTCTCAAGCGTTTCCATCTGATTAGAGAGATCATCGACAGAGGAGACGTTAGTATTTGCAAAGTTCATACAGACGACAACATTGCAGATCCATTGACCAAGCTACTCCCACAGCCTAAACATGAGAGTCATATTAGGTCAATGGGATTGAGGATCATGTATGATTGGACCTAGGGCAAGTGGGAGATTGTTAGTAGTGCCCTA
Organism: Vinca minor; assembly: GCA_026122235.1. Classification (NCBI taxonomy): domain Eukaryota; kingdom Viridiplantae; phylum Streptophyta; class Magnoliopsida; order Gentianales; family Apocynaceae; genus Vinca; species Vinca minor. Next base: position 787,463 of record JAOCZM010000197.1, read on the forward strand.
GGACCATTAGCACATGTTGTGCGTTTTATTATCTTTTGAGCATGTAATTGAATAGTTAATTTTGCTTTTGATAATCAAATGTGTGATTTGATAGTAAAACTCATTAGCTTATGTAATTACTATTCTAGAAGTCCCTAGTTTTATGTAATGTTTAATTACTATGAAATAAAACTAGTATGATTGTTGATTGATAATCTTGTTTTACTGATCATGTGTAATGGATACAAATCACATCATAGATGCAATATATAGGGATACATTGTATTGGACGTGATCCGTCAGAGAAGTAATACTTCATGGTCATAAGTCATAAGTATTACTTCCTCAATACTATTTTAGAATCCTTAGACCTTATGTCTCCATTTGATTCTAGCATGAATGGAGCCATGTTTTGACTCAGTCGTACGTTGCTTTTAATCGAGTAATCAATACGACTGGTGATCGGATGTAGCGTCCTATCATGGCTTGAATGTGAGAGGCATTGTAAGGAATTTGTCCCTCTCTATTATTAGAGAGAGATATCCATGGGCCCCTCGATAGGGAAATACCGTCTAAATGCATGGCCGTGCTCAAATGTATTTGATAAAGTGGTTATCAGATACTATTTGTTGGAACAGTCTACCTAGAGATCGAGCATAAATATAATTAAGCTTAATAAGGGTGACGACTACCATGCCTTATGCTTAATTAGGATATCGCGAGACAAAGGGATTAAATAGTGGATTGATATTAGGTTCCGTTGTATATTCATTCACTTTGATAGGACGTGGGAGTTTAGACTCCCACTGCTGAGAGAAGTTGAGGACGTGAGAGTTGGTTATGGGAACAGACTCTCACACCCTATATAATTAACTCTCAGCCGAAACCCTAGCTTTCCCTTGCTTCAACCGCAACTAAACAACTCTCTGAAATCTAATTTCGGAATTTCTGCCTCTCCATTTTCTCTCTAATTCCCGAATCTCAGAAAAACGAAGAGCTAGCAATCGCTGCCCGTTTCGTCGCGTGGATACCGGTAGAGGGACTTTCCGCAAAGGGAGATCAATCGGTAGCAGCATCCGATCCAAGAAAAGTCATCCTCCATTCAAGAAGTAGCTTCTTGAATCCAAAACGTAAGTTTTTCTTGCTGTTTTTCGATTCGTTTTGTATGAGCGGATTCTTCAGGGGAGGATCCATGGGTGTTTGGAACGAGTTTCCGCCCATGAATCCCTTCATATCTATGAAAAAGACATGGAATATTTTGAAAAGGTGGGAACTTTTTAGCTTTTTGTGGGTAAAGAACGTGAATTTTTGTGGTGTGGTCCCAGAAATGTCGTTTATTGTCTTTATTATGCCTGTTTTGTACTGAAATTTTGTATTTTTCTTTGGTCCTGGTTTCTGTACTTTGTCATTAAACAAGTTTTGCAGTGGTTGTTGGGTTATATTAAGAAACTCTTTATGTGTCTATTTACAGTACACATAAGTGTTTTTTAAAGCAATTTTGTTGGATCCTAAAATATTTTTATTTCCTTTTTAAAAAATGCAGTTGCTGGGAGCAGAAAATTTAGTGTGAGGGTCCTACATGGTGGAAAATTTTATGGCGGGAAACCAGATCGGACAGTTGCAACTCAATATGCTGGTGGTGGGATTGATTACTTCGACCATTGTCGAGTAGGTAATTTTGGGTTTTGTTCTTTGCACTTAATATGTAGTGTTTTAGGGTATAAAAAAGTTAATCAAGCTTGGTACAACATGGATACAAACAATCCAAACCCTGCTTTGACAAAGGTTCACTCACAAACTGATCTGAGAATTTGAGCTAAAACTGTTGAGTCTAGGGGTATTGGTGAGTTGTTTCTAGTTATTGATCTAAAACTGAAGTGCAGCATACCTAAAATGGTAAAAACTTCAAACAAAAAAAATGTTTGTAATAGTAGTGGTTCTAACAGTGTAAAGCCTAAGAATACAGGGAGTTGTATTGGTAAAAGGAAGACCATGTTTCCAAAGGATCTAGTTGATGACTTTTCTGAAGTTTTGTATGAGGCAGAAACAAGTATAAGGCGTAAGAAAGGCAAATGTATTCTAAATATGAAGGAGGTTGAAGATGCACAGTTGGTTGGTAGTTACTATGTTAGTGTGGATCCTGATGTCCTAAATGTGATTCAAAATAACTTGGCTGCTGGGGTTCCTTATTTCTCAGATCATTCTGAATCTGATGATCCAGATTATGAGGAATTTACTGAATATTCATCATTTTCTGAGTCAGATTGGGAGATAAGTGATGATGAAATTCTAGTGGATCTCTGTAATTTACCAAAAAGCTTCATCGACCCGTAAATATACTACTCAAAAAAATGGGATGGAGTGATGGAATTGGACACTGGTGATGGTTATGTGGAAAAAGGGGATTCTGAGGATTTTGACAGTTCTGCTTCTGAAAATGAGCTCAATGATGGGAGTGCAAAGATTCAGAGGTTCAGGCTAGAGGTTGACATGTTAAATCCTAGGTTTAAAATTGGGATGGTGTTCAGTAGTAAACCTATTTTGAAGGAAGCCATAAAAAATCATAGGGTGAAGATGGGGAAGTTCATCAAAATCAGGAAGAGCAACAGAAAGAGAGTTGTTGCATCATGTTCTGGTAACCAATGTAAGTGGAAGTTGTATGCAGCACCAATCCCTGAAACAACTGATTGGCAAATTAGGAATTTGCATGCAAGGCATATGTGTAGGAGAAGTCATAACAAAGCATTTGTAGGTCCTAAGTATTTAGCTAGAAGGTACTTGGACTTTTTTAGGCAATCAAATGGGGTCAAGATTAGTGATCTTGTGCCCAAGGTATGGAGAGAACTTCAATATAACATATCTGATTGGACAGCATACATGACTAAAAAAAGAGCACTTGAAATTTTACAAGGAAAATTCTGTGATCAGTATGGAAAATTGTGGGATTATGTGGAGGAAGTAAAAAAATCTGATCCTCAGTCATTTGTTCATCTTATTCAAAAAACTTTGCCTAATGGGCAGAAGAGGTTTTGGAGGTTTTATATGTGTTTAGGGGCTGTGAAGGCAGGTTTTGTGGCTGGATGTAGGAGAGTACTGGGTTTGGATGGATGCCATCTTAGAGGGCCACATACTGGGATTTTACTAAGTGTAGTGGGTGTGGATGCTAATAATTCGTTGTATCCAGTAGCATTTGCTGTAGTTGAGGCTGAAACTTCATCAACTTGGGAGTGGTTTGTTTTTTGCTTGATGGAAGACTTGGGTATTACAGAACAGGATCAGTGGACTATAATATCTGACCGACAGAAGGAAAATTATGCTTCTGTCATTAAATTTGAATGTTATACATGCTAATCTTTATATATTTAAACTGGCAGGGACTTGTAGGTGTTTTAGAGAATCATCTGCCTTATGCAGAACACAGGTTCTGTGTAAGGCATTTGTATCAGAATTTCAGACAAAAGCATTTTGGTCAATTGCTAAAAAATTTGCTCTGGAATTGTGCAAGGTCAACACATCCAAATCAATTCATTCAAAACATGGAAAAGCTTAAGGTAATTGATTCTCAAGCTCATGACTGGTTGGAAAATGTTTGTAATGCAAAGCAATAGAGTAGGGCTTTTTTTAGTACACATACTCAGTGTGACATGGTTCTAAATAACCTCTGTGAAAGTTTCAATGCTGTGATAATGCAAGCTAGAACTAAGCCAATTCTTGACCTGTAGGATCTACTTGATGACTAGACATGAGTCTAAAAGGCAGTGGATAAAGAAACAAGATTCAGTTTTATGTCCTAGGATTCAAAAGTATGTTGATGCTCTATGTGATAAGGCTGCTAACTACATTGTATGTTGAATCTTGGGTTAAAATCATGTGCATGCAGGAAATGGGAAATATGTGGGATTCAGTGTGCGCATGCTTGTAGTGCTATAGCTATTGATGACACTGTTGAGGACTATGTTAGTAAAGTATATAATGTTTCCACATTTGAACAAACAAACGCTCCTATTGTAAGTCCAATCAGTGGTCTAATGTTTTGGCCCAAATCTGGTAATACTCCAATTCTGCCACCTATTAAAATCAAGTTTCCTGGTAGGCCCAAAATGGTCAGAATGAGGGATCCTTTTGAAAAAGTTCCTAAGGGGGCTGATCTCACACAAAAGCTGAGAAGGGTAGGTAAGCTTTCTAAATGTACCTTGTGCTTAGCAAAGGGTCACAATGCAAGGAGGTGTCCCAAAAAGATGACATAGCGAACGCAAGCGACTTTGTCTTTACTGAGAGCCAAGTAAACAATGTTGAATACTCTCCACCCGTTGGTCCTAGCAACATGAACAAATGCAGCAGGTGTTCCAGGCTAGACCACAATAGAAGGACTTGCAAACAGAAATTAGTAGAGGGAATAACTGCTGAGGCTAATGTCATTGAAGCTGAACCAGAACTAACTGCTGAGGACTTATTGGATGATGATGATTTTATTGATCAGGTGACAGCAAGGTTGTTAAAAACGCGAGTCAACACGTAAAAACGTACGTTTTTACGAGTCTACGGAGGTAAAACGTGTTGAAACGTGAGTAAAAACGCAATCTGGTAGAAACAGAGTAGAAACGTTGACTCGAAACGTAAAAACGTAAAATCTAACGTTTCTACCGATTCTACCGATTCTACCAAAAGTATGATGGGTCGGGTTATTATTAAATTTGGGTCGGGTCGGGTCACTTTTTTTTTTAAAAAACCCACCTAATTTATCTAAAAAAAAAGGACAAAACAATCTAGTATCTTCCTGGGGAGAACGACTGGAGGGAAATGGGGGAAAATCAGGAGACCAATCTTCTCCATTATCACCATTGGTCTCTGAATCACGCCGTCATCACCATTGGTCTCTGAATCACGCCCGTCATCTCCATTGGAAGCTGCTTTATTCAGATCCTACGGTCTATTCTCTCAGATCGAGGTTGGTAGTTATCTTTTTGAATAAATTTCTTCGTAATTGAGCCATAAATAGCTTGTATAATTTGTGCATTTCAGTTAAACTTTGAAGCAATGAACACCATTTGCTGTTAGAACTAAAATTGGAACCTGGATATGCTACCCAAGTAATAATCCCAATTGGTGTATGTTTAAAGGTAATCTTAAACTCTATCGGCTAAAGGTTAGTCTACTGAAACAGCCCTGAAAAAAGCACACTCAAAAATACTTCAGTAATCTCATTATAAAAAATTTCTTGCATCAAGGCTTATGCACCTAAAAATAACACTGCTTAGATTACCCTATACAGCATACAGAAGAAAGAATCACAACCCAATTTGAAGCACCTAAATTGAATAATGGTTTGTAAGCCATAGCATAACATTAAGATAAAAAACATATTAACGATGATACATATCTAACAAACAATTTCTAACCAAAATGAACAAAATGTTTTGTAAGTCACTACTGCATATCCATATCTGGCGACTGGATTTATAACCCGTGTTTGATATTTTGTATGTTGTTAATTCCATTTTTTAGGTTTTAACATACTCTTTTATTTTTTCCCCTCAAGGATGTCAGCTACTGGTTCTGGTAGTGGTGCGAGCGTAAGCGGTGAAGGCGCTAGTAGAACTCAAAGTTCAAAACCTCCCAGAAATGCTCCCGGGAATAGGACTGATGTTGGATGGAAACATGGAACTGTACATCCTGAGAATCCTAAAAAGATCATTTGCAACTACTGTAAGAAATGCATATTAGGAGGAATTTATCGATTAAAACATCATTTGGCAAGGACAAAAAAGGATAGTGCACCATGTTTATCTGTTCCAGACGATGTTCAGCGGGAAATGTTGGCAGTCGTATCTTTATTGCAAGAAAATCTAATTAGAAAGACTAAACAACATGAAGGAGAATATGATGATGAGCAAACAGAAGAAGGAAACTCGAGAAGAAAAAGGCAAGTGGTCGAGCAAAGTTATACAAATATTTTCAAGAGAAAAAGTACTAGTACTCAATCCACGGTAAGTAGCATTTTCAAGACGAATACTCGAGAAGAAGCGTGCCAAGAAATTGCTTCTTTCTTTTACAACAATGCTATACCGTTTAATGTAGCCAATAGTGACGAGTTTAAGAAGATGTTTGAATTGGTTGCAAAGCATGGTCCAGGATTCAAGCCGCCATCTTATCATGAGATTAGAGTCAAGTACTTGAAGCAAAAGGTCGATTCTACCAAGGAGGACTTAGAAGATCACAAGGTTTATTGGAAGAAAACGGGTTGCACTATAATGACGGATGGGTGGACCGATCGGAGGAGAAGGACTATACTCAATTTCCTTGTTAATAGTCCTAAAGGAACTGCTTTTTCTCAAGTCTATCGATGCATCATCTATATCCAAGACAAAGCAGACAAAGTTTTCAAGATGATGGATGATATTGTCGAGGAGGTTGGAGAAGAAAACGCCTTACAAATCGTGATAGAATAATGCAAACGAAATTATAAAGCAGCTGGGGACATGTTAATGGAGAAAAGGAAAGGTTGTATTGGACACCTTACGCAAAGACATTGTATTGACTTAATGTTGGAGGATTTTGAGAAGAAAATTTCGATCCATAAGGAGACAATTGCAAATGGCAAGAAGGTTACAACCTATATTTATTCGAGGACTACTTTAATTTGTTTGCTCCATCAGTTTACCAAAGGGGGTGATTTGATAAGACCGGTCATTACTCTTTTTGCAACTTCTTACTTGACTTTGGGTTGCTTGAATGACAACAAGGGAGCATTGATAAGAATGTTCACTTCAAATGAGTGGAAATCCGGTAAACTCTCGAAATCTAAAAATGGAAAGTTCATTGAGGATTTGATTTTGGATAAGGAGTTTTGGAAAAATATTGTGATATGCTTGAGAGGTGCTTATCCTCTCATTAAAGTGCTTCGTTTGGTTGATTCAGATGAGAAACCTTCCATGGGTTTCATTTATGAAGAAATGATTCAAGTTAAGGAGAAGATCAAAGTTGTATTCAACGGCGTAAAGAAAAGGTAAATAACAAATATGTTATAATTTTTATTTTGACTTTAATCTATTCATATTTGTCTTTCTTCATTATTTAGGTATGAGCCTTTGTTGGAGATCATTAATGGAAGATGGGATAAGCAAATGCATAGGCCGTTACATGCCGCGGGATACTACTTGAATCCTCGATTTCACTATAGTCCCGATTTCAAACCTCCTTACGAGGTTAAACATGGACTATATGAGTGCATGCAAAGGATGGTGGAAAGCATGGATGAAGTTACCGAGATAGATTCTCAACTTGAGTATTTTAAAAGTCGAGCAGGATTTTTTGGTAGTAAAGTTGCAATTGCTGGAATTCAAACCAAGAATCCATCACAGTGGTGGGAATATTATGGTGATGAGTATCCAGAGCTTCAAAGATTTGCAATTCGTATATTGAGTTTGACATGCAGTTCCTCTGGTTGCGAACATAATTGGAGTGCCTTTGAAATGGTAACATTTTATCGAAATTAATTTTATTTTATTGTGTCCTTCTATTAGCTTGTATTGGGTAATTTTTTTTTTTTTATAGAAGTCCTAAAAATAGAAAGTGAGACCAAAATGTGGAAAATGACTTTTGTGTTTGCTTTATTTGTTTTGTTTTTATGAGGATATGTATGTGACATACAATATGTCAATTTCACCTAGGTTCACACGAAGAGAAGAAACCGTTTGAAGCAAAAGACAATGAATGATGTTGTTTACGTGATGGCTAATGCAAAATTGGGTAAGAATAAGCGATCTCGAAAGTCGAAGGAATATAACCTTGATGATCTTTCTTCGGATGATGATTGGATTGTAGATGAGAATACTGAGTTGGATTTGGAAGAAGAAGACAATGTTGAATTTGTTCGTGATGCTTCTACTAGTGCTATCGATGCATCCTTTGACGATTTAGAGCTTCCTCATAATGATGATGATTATGAGTTTGATGAAGATGGAAATGATATGGAGGATGATGGTAGCGAGGTGGTTCAAAATTTAAATCTTTGAATGACTTGCTCTATTAAATCATAAACTTATTACGTACTTTATTTTATTTTATCGGGCTCAGCTGCTCCAAAGTGCGATTAATCCTGTCTCAGCGATTCTAGTGCAGAATTCCCCTGCTTTTGGACAAAGTGTACTTGAGCGAAAATCCTGCTTTTAGCTGAAACAGAGCAGAATTGCTCTCGTGTCACCTGAAACAGATGCAGAGTAAAGCTGTCTAGGTTGTTCCAAATCCAAAATCTAGGGATTTTTACATTGTATAGGGTGGTAGTTTCACATTTTGGGGTTTTCCTTTGCTTGAATGTTGTATTGGGTACACTTGCACTTCTTTTGGGGAGGTTTCGGTATATGTCCCCCTTCCTTTTTGGCCTTTTATGAAGGGATTCATGGGCGGAAACTCGTTCCAAACACCCATGGATCCTCCCCGAAGGATCCGCTCATATGAAACAATTCAAAAACAAAGAATAAAGAACTTACTTTCTTGGATTCAAGAAGCTACTTCTTGAATGGAGGATGACGTTTCTTGGATCGGATGTCGCTACCGATTGATCTCCCTTTGCGGAAAGTCCTCTACCGGTATCCATGCGACTTTAAACGGGCAACGATTGCTAGCTCTTCGTCTTTTCCGATTTTCGGGAATTTAGAGAGAAAAGGGAGAGGCGTAAACTATTTCGGCTTCTTAGGTATTTCGGCTGAAAAGCATAGAAGTCTAGGGTTTCGCCAAGAGTTTATTATATAGGGTGTGAGAGTTTGTTCCCGTAACTAACTCTCACGTCCTCAACTCCTTCTCGGCAATGGGAGTCCTTAACTCCCACGTCCCCTTAGACTTCACTGGTAGTGGGAGTCCTTATCGGGATAATAACTCCCACGTAATCCCAAACTATAGGTAAAATACCGAAATTGCCCCCTATCTCTAATTCGAATAATAAACACTTTATTATTTTCGAAAAGACAAATGTCGGATACAATGAACCTAGACACATTCTAGATTCATTGAATCCGGACATAAAGCTCGTTAGCTCGCTCTATGCGTGTGACCACGTAGGTTCATCTCACAATGGCAATGAAAACACACTTAGTAGTAGTATGTGTTCATAAATCACAAGCGGTCCCTAGCGAGGACATTGTGACTACCCAAAGTGAATGAATATACAACGGAACCTAATATCAATCCATTATTTAATCCCTTTGTCTCGCGATATCCTAATTAAGCATAAGGCATGGTGGTCGTCACCCTTATTAAGCTTAATTGTATTTATGCTCGATCTCCGGGTAGATCTGCTTTCGACAAACAAGCATTTGATAACCACTTTATCAAATACATTTGAGCACGGCCATGCATTTAAACAGCTCTTTCCCTATCGAGGGGCCCATGGATATCTCTCTCTAATAATAGAGAGGACAAATTCCTTACAATGTCTCTCACATTCAAGCTATGATAGGACACTACATCCGATCTCGATCGTATTGATTACTCTGTTACAAGTAACGTCCGATCGAGTCAAAACGTGGCTCCATTCATACTAGAATCAATGAAGACATAAGGTCTAAGGATTCTAAAATAGTATTGAGGAAGTAATACGTATGACTTATGACCATGAAGTATTACTTCTCTGACGGATCACGTCCAATACAATGTATCCCTATATATTGCATCTATGATGTGATTTGTATCCATTACACATGATCAGTAAAACAAGATCATCAATCAACAATCATACTAGTTTTATTTCATAGTAATTAAGCATTACATAAAACTAGGGACTACTAGAATAGTAATTACATAAGCTAATGAGTTTTACTATCAAATCACACATTTGATAATCAAAAGCAAAATTAACTATTCAATTACATGCTCAAAAGATAACAAAACGCACAACATGTGCTAATGGTCCTAGGGCACTACTAACATTTTATTGGAGGCTTTATTTAATAAAAAGAAAAAAAACTTTATTTTATTTTATGTGTAGTCGTATTTGTATATTTTGAAAAGACTTATAAGTTCTTTATTGTGAAACTATGTTTAATGGTTTTTTTTACATATTTTTGGATCATATAATATGATTTGTATGTTAATTATTGTTATATATATAAAATATATATATATATATATTTAAATTTCTCGATACGATTTTACGATTTATTTTACGATTCACGAGTTTATGATTTTTCACCCCTCCACCGAGTCTACGTAGAAACGCGTTTTTAACAACCTTGGGTGACAGTAACTCTTTCATAATCATTGTTGACATTTTTTTATTTAATATTTATTAAACCTAATTCTTTCATTTTACACAGGAAGAATTGGTGATGGAAGAGGAAGAGCTGATGGCAGAAGCAATGGCTGAAGCGGTCATGGATGAAGACCAATCTCAGCTCAGTTAAGCTACACCAAGGCAATCTCAGAGGCTCAAGGAAAAGGCTGATGCAAGGATTCAAAATAATTGAATCTGAGATGGTTTAGGCTATCTATAATGAATTTTTTGTTGGCTTGGAAAGCCACTTTTGTAATAAATACAGTACTACTACTTATTTTGGACATGTTAGATAGTTTGTTTTTTGCCTTGGAAACCTAGACTCAGGATTATTTTGGAATGCTTTGAAAACATTTTGATTGTAAGTAAACCAGTACAACTTTGTTTTTGGCTGCATCTGATGATGCCTTGTAAAACACAAGAGGGAGGGGGGGGGGCGGGTGAATTGGGTTTTAATCGATCTTGGAAACTTTTTCTATTCTTTGCAATGCTAGTGTAAGTTTGAGCAAGATGAATAAAAGCAATGCAAAACCCAACAACAAGACAGGATTTATAGTGGTTCGACTCACTCAGAATCTACATCCACTACCTTGAGCCGCACCCAAGGATTTTAAACAACTTCACTAAGAAGAATGTTTACACTTGTGGCTAACTCACTAAGAGTTTTACAACACAACTACACAAGAAAAACTCACTAAGAGCTTGATTGCCCACACAAAGTAGGACTTAACAATTTGCCCACACAAAGTAGGACTTTACAATTTGCCCACACAAAGTAGGACTTTTACAACAATAACCCAATCACTTAGAAAGGGAATTAAGAAAGTTAAGGAACAAAGTTGTTCACTCTTCTAAGTGAAAGATTAATACCTTTGAAGTACAACAATGATAAGCTCTTTGAACATATGAAGTTCACTCTTTGTCTTGCTTTTGAAAGATTGCTCTCGAATGATTTAAATCATAGAAATGAAGAGCATTTACTTTGTGAGTGTTTAAGATCACCATTTTCACATTTCAAGCAATTAACATCATCACACAACTTTTTATTTTCATCAACCAACTTAGATCCTTCAACAAGCAAAGATTCAATTTTAAGCTTCATATTTTTGTTTTGCTTTGCACATTTTTTCAATTGATCATACATATCAATTAAAAGCACAAGGATCATCCTCCTCATCATCATAAGAATTTGAAGTAGAGGGAGAAGGATGTACCTCATTACCAAATGCCATGAAGCACAAGTTGGCGTATTCATCATCACCGTCATCACTTGAAGAGCTTAGTCCTTCATGAGTATCTTCAAGCGTTTTCCACATAGAGTGGGCGGATTTACTTCCAAGGACACGGTTGTACTCCTCCGGACTTAAGGCACAACTAAGAATGTTCATAGCCTTATAATTTCGAGTCATTTTCATGTACTCATCTTCATTTAGCTCATTGTCCGTCTTTGGAGTTTGAACACCATCCACTACTTTCATCGGTACATATGGACCTTCTTCAAATATATGCCATAACAAATAATCTATGGAGCATACATATATCTTGAATCGGTCTTTCCAATCATCAAAATTATTTACATCAAGAAGTGGTGGTCTATCGATGGAAGACCCCTCTTGGTATGCTAAAGCGGAATATACGGCCATGATCTTTTCTTCAAGTGGTTAGACTAAAGATGAAGACGAGGCTCTGATACCAATTCTAAAACACAAGAGGGGGGGGTGAATTGGGTTTTAATCGATCTTGGAAACTTTTTCTAGGACCATTAGCACATGTTGTGCGTTTTGTTATCTTTTGAGCATGTAATTGAATAGTTAATTTTGCTTTTGATTATCAAATGTGTGATTTGATAGTAAAACTCATTAGCTTATGTAATTACTATTCTAGAAGTCCCTAGTTTTATGTAATGCTTAATTACTATGAAATAAAACTAGTATGATTGTTGATTGATGATCTTGTTTTATCGATCATGTGTAATGGATACAAATCACATCATAGATGCAATATATAGGGGATACATTGTATCGACGTGATCCAGTCGGAGAAGTAATACTTCATGGTCATAAGTCATAAGTATTACTTCCTCAATACTATTTTAGAATCCTTAGACCTTATGTCTTCATTGATTCTAGTATGAATGGAGCCACGTTTTGACTCGATCGGACGTTACTTGTAACAGAGTAATCAATACGACTCGATGATCGGATGTAGTGTCCTATCATAGCTTGAATGTGAGAGACATTGTAAGGAATTTGTCCCTCTCTATTATTAGACGAGAGATATCCATGGGGCCCCTCGATAGGGAAAGACTGCTTTTAAATGCATGGTCAGTGCTCAAATGTATTTGATAAAGTGGTTATCAAATGCTATTTGTCGAAATAGTCTACCCGGAGATCGAGCATAAATATAATTAAGCTTAATAAGGGTGACGACCACCATGCCTTATGCTTAATTAGGATATCGCGAGACAAAGGGATTAAATAGTGGATTGACATTAGGTTCCGTTGTAATTCATTCACTTTGGGTAGTCACAATGTCCCTGCTAGGGGGCCGCTTGTGACTTATGAACTCACACTACTAACAAGTGTGTTTTCATTGCCATTGTGATATGAACCTACGTGGTCACACGCATAGACGAGCTAACGAAGCTTCATGTCTGCATTCAATGAATCTAGAAAGTGTCTAGGTTCATTGTATCCGACATATGTTTTTCTGAAAATAATAAAGTGTTTATTATTTGAATTAGAGATAAGGGCAATTTTGGTATTTAACCGTAGCTGGGATTACGTGGGAGCCATTATCCGATAAAGACTCCCACTACCAGCGGAAGTCTAGGGGACGTGGGATTCGTGAGTCTCCCATAGCCGAGAGAAGTTGAGTAGACATGGGAGTTGTTCTGGGGAACCAACTCCCACACTCTATATAACATCTCTTAACCCGAAACCCTAGGCACAAGTTGTTATCAAACTGAAATACCTAGACCAAAAGAAAAACCGTTTTTCTTTCCGCCTTCCCTTTTTCCTTCTCTAATTCCCGAACTTCGGAGAGACGAAGAGCTAGCAATCGCTGCTCGTTTGGTCAGCGTGGATACTGAGTAGAGGGATATTCCGCAGAGGAAATCCGGTGGTGGCAAGAAACTCGATCAAGAAACGTCATCCTCCATTCAAGAAGTAGCTTCTTGAATCCGAAACATGTAAGTTCTTTATCGCTGTTTTCGGTTCGGTTTCGTATGAGCGGATCCTTCAGGGGAGGACTCATGGGTGTTTGGAACGAGTTTCCGCCCATGAATCCCTTCATACATGCCTCAAATGGTACTACAAAATATAGGTTTTTTTGTGCAGTTAACTGTGTCATTTCATTTCCATTTTGTATATCCACTTCTACATAGGCTAACAAACACTTGAATTTCATTCCAACAAATAAAACTACATGAACAAACACCATTACAACTTTTTACTATTCTGCAGAATTTTAAGAATCAACACTACACCCATTAAGAGCGAATGCAGCTATAAACACGATTAAGACAACCAATGGGCCAAAAAACCTACAACATCTACTGTTCTTCTTCTCCATCTTCATAAGTTTTTTCTTCAAGAAATCATTCTCCTCCTCATATCGATCGAGTTTTCTCAAAAAACCTGGTATAATATCTCTGTCAACCTTACTTTTGGGGATGTCAATCCACTCGAAAAAACCACAACCCCCCCTCCTGCATCAAAATCGAAAGTCATAACGCCAAATTTTAAGAAATTTACACCAACATTCACTTACCCTTGATTTGGAACAATTGACAAATCTGCGGCCAGGGTTCTCCAAGGTCCAAGATGTATGCATCTCTACGAACTTCGGACAGCCACACCCAAAGTGTCCCATTTTGTTCTTTGAATTTAAACCCGAATTTGATGACATTGAAGACATCTTTTCGGGGGAGATTTTCAAATTTGTAGCTAAAATCTATTATAACTAACAAAGAAACCTAACGGTATGTGGGTGCAAATTAAATTTAAACAAGGAAATGAATTACAAAGATTGTGATTTCCAATTGATAACTGAAAATAATAGGGTTTAGATGGGGATTTATAGGGTATAGTGTTCAGAACTTTATGGGGGAGATGACAATGGCTCATCTTTTCTTTTGGACGATTTTACCCCTCACATGAAAGGCACGTGTGGGGGGTTTTTGAATTTTTGCCCGAAAAATGATCGGAAGTTCCAGTTTCGCTGCCCGTAAAACATTTGGGGCCATTTTCCGTAAATAACTTTGTTTGATTCCAGCCGTGGAAATGGAAAAATAAATAAGGGCCATTTAGTGCATATTACCCTAAAAGAAACACTGTCTAAGATAATGGAACACATGTCCTTTATTCTAGAACAACTCTAAACTAATCAAACGGAATTAAAATAACAATTAATAAAGCTAAAATTCCCTAATTAATATTAATTAAACTTGTAAAGCAAGATATAAATTCGTCCAAAATCTGGACAACTTGCACGAAGATTTCGGACTCCATAACAGCAGAATATGATCTTGTGATCTCATGAAAGTTGTAGATCTGCCTCTTATCTTTCAAATGCAACTTGAATAAGATCCATTAGATACCTAGATCAAAAGTTATGCTAATTACACCAAACTGTCGCAATGCTCTCCAAGCCCTCATCATTGCTTACATAATTTATAACAAACGAACTCTTTGTATTGAAGAGTCGGTGCATGTTTCATTTGATTAGTCTAACATTTATATTGCTAGCAAAGATGATGATGATTCAGTTACTCAAACTGAGAATATGATTGAACATCATCAAGCACCAATGATGGAGGATCATGCCATAGAAGAAAAACAATTTGAGGCATCTCAAGAAGAAGCTCAAGTAGAGCAAAACAATGATCCTTCCACAAATGAATTGCCAAAGGAATGGAAGCACACCCATGGGCACTCTCAAGATCATATCATAGATGACATCTCCGAAAGAGTAAAAAACTAGATGGTATTTTAGTGATACCTTTGCTCTTTTATCTCAAATTGAACCTACTTTCTTAAATGATGCTTTAGATGATTATTTTTGAATAATTTCCATGCAAGAAGAATTGAACCAATTTGAAAGAAATAAAGTGTGGACCTTAGTTTCTAGACCCTTAGACCAACTCATCATTGGTACAAAATGGATTTTAGAAACAAGCTAGATGAACATGGTGAAATCAAAAGGAACAAATCTAGATTAGTTGCCCAAGGATACAGTCAAGAGGAGGGCATAGACTTTGAAGAATCCTTTGCACTGGTTGCTTGACTTGAATCAATAAGAATGTTTTTGGCGTTTGATTGTTTTAAAGGCTTTAAACTACTTCAAATGGATGTAAAAAGTGTCTTTTTAAATGGTTATATTGAGGAGGAGGTTTATGTCGAACAACCTCCGGTTTTACTCATGAAAAATTTCCAAACCATGTTTATAAACTATCAAAAGCATTGTATGGTCTTAAACAAGCTCCCATGGCTTGGTATTAAAGACTTTGGCAATTTTCTTCTTCCAAATGATTTTCTAAGAGCAAAAGTAGACACGTTTATGTTGATGATAAAAAATTGGTATTAAACCCACCAATCACAAAATATTTAGTGATAAAAAAGTTATTAGGGACCAAACCATCAATCGTGATATGTTTAGGGACCCCATATACCAACTTTTCTTTCAATTATGACAACTTATATGGAAGGAATGATCGTGGTATAATTTAAAGTGATTAAATTATATAGTTCAAACAAAAAAATAAATTTCTTAAAGGGAAAATTGCCTCAGACGTCCCCACACTATTTCCTTTTAGTCGCGATAGTCTATGTGATGTTTAAACAACATAAAGAATCCTAAAACTATTTCCGCACAGCAATAAAAATCATTACCACCAATTTCACGGCGGAATTCGGTCAGATTCAATATATGCTCAATTTAAAAAGGTTACAATTGTCTAAATAATTCATTTTCTATTATAAAAAAGTAAATTATTAAAAAAAACTTTTTTTGTTCTTTTTTTTTCAAACTTCTTCCTCAATTATTCTTCCCCGCAGACACCTAGCACTCCCCTCCTAGTCGTCGCCGTCTTCCACCTTCCCACAACCTCGATAGGGATTTTTTCTTGTTTGTCTGGAAAAATAATCGCCGTTAAATTAAAAAATAACAATCTAGTAAAAACAAGTATGTACAATCAGTAAACCTCAGACTTAATAGTTGCAAGATAATTATATAACAACCGTTAATACAAATACGTAATGACTATTAAATAACAAAGTAACAAATCGCTAGATAATAAAATAATAGATGTTGAATAACAAAAATAGCCAATGTTAGATAATAAAATAACAAATTGTGTGATTAAATTATATAGTTCAAACAAAAAAATAAATTTCTTAAAGGGAAAATTGCCTCGGACGTCCCCACACTATTTCCTTTTAGTCGCGATAGTCTATGTGATGTTTAAACAACATAAAGAATCCTAAAACTATTTCCGCACAGCAATAAAAATCATTACCACCAATTTCACGGCGGAATTCGGTCAGATTCAATATATGCTCAATTTAAAAAGGTTACAATTGTCTAAATAATTCATTTTCTATTATAAAAAAGTAAATTATTAAAAAAAAACTTTTTTGTTCTTTTTTTTTCCAGCTTCTTCCTCAATTATTCTTCCCTGCAAAGCACCTAGCACTCCCCTCCTAGTCGTCGCTGCCTTCCACCTTCCCACAACCTCGATAGGGATTTTTCTTGTTTGCCGGAAAAATAATCGTCGTTAAATTAAAAAAATAACAACTCATAAAAACAAGTATGTACAATCGTAAACCTCGGACTTAATAGTTGCAAGATAATTATATAACAATCGTTAATACAAATACGTAATGACTATTAAATAACAAAGTAACAAATCGCTAGATAATAAAATAACAGATGTTGAATAACAAAAATAGCCAATGTTAGATAATAAAATAACAAAGCTTGTGTGATTAAATTATATAGTTCAAACAAAAAAATAAATTTCTTAAAGGGAAAATTGCCTCAGACGTCCCCACACTATTTCCTTTTAGTCGCGATAGTCTATGTGATGTTTAAACAACATAAAGAATCCTAAAACTATTTCCGCACAAAGAATAAAAATCATTACCACCAATTTCACTAGCGAATTCGATCGATTCAATATATGCTCAATTTAAAAAGGTTACAATTGTCTAAATAATTCATTTTCTATTATAAAAAAGTAAATTATTAAAAAAAACTTTTTTGTTCTTTTTTTTTCCAGCTTCTTCCTCAATTATTCTTCCTGCAGCACCTAGCACTCCCCCTCCTAGTCGTCGCCGTCTTCCACCTTCCCACAACCTGATAGGGATTTTTCTTGTTTGCTGGAAAAATAATCGTCGTTAAATTAAAAAATAACAACTGTTAAAACAGTATGTACAACTGTAAACCTCAGACTTAATAGTTGCAAGATAATTATATAACAACTGTTAATACAAATACGTAATGACTATTAAATAACAAAGTAACAACTGCTAGATAATAAAATAACAGATGTTGAATAACAAAAATAGCCAATGTTAGATAATAAAATAACAAAGTTGTGTGATTAAATTATATAGTTCAAACAAAAAAATAAATTTCTTAAAGGGAAAATTGCCTCTGACGTCCCCCACACTATTTCCTTTTAGTCGCGATAGTCTATGTGATGTTTAAACAACATAAAGAATCCTAAAACTATTTCCGCACAGAGAATAAAAAATCATTACCACCAATTTCACTACGGAATTCGGTCGATTCAATATATGCTCAATTTAAAAAGGTTACAATTGTCTAAATAATTCATTTTCTATTATAAAAAAGTAAATTATTAAAAAAAACTTTTTTTGTTCTTTTTTTTCACCTTCTTCCTCAATTATTCTTCCCCGCAGACACCTAGCACTCCCCTCCTAGTCGCCGCCGTCTTCCACCTTCCCACAACCTCGATAGGGATTTTTCTTGTTTGTCGGAAAAATAATCGCCGTTAAATTAAAAAAATAACAACTCATAAAACAAGTATGTACAATCGTAAACCTCTGACTTAATAGTTGCAAGATAATTATATAACAATCGTTAATACAAATACGTAATGACTATTAAATAACAAAGTAACAATCGCTAGATAATAAAATAACAGATGTTGAATAACAAAAATAGCCAATGTTAGATAATAAAATAACAGATTGTGTGATTAAATTATATAGTTCAAACAAAAAAAATAAATTTCTTAAAGGGAAAATTGCCTCTGACGTCCCCCACACTATTTCCTTTTAGTCGCGATAGTCTATGTGATGTTTAAACAACATAAAGAATCCTAAAACTATTTCCGCACAAAGAATAAAAAATCATTACCACCAATTTCACTGCGGAATTCGGTCGATTCAATATATGCTCAATTTAAAAAGGTTACAATTGTCTAAATAATTCATTTTCTATTATAAAAAAAGTAAATTATTAAAAAAAACTTTTTTTGTTCTTTTTTTTTTTTCAGCTTCTTCCTCAATTATTCTTCCAGCAGCACCTAGCACTCCCCCTCCTAGTCGTCGCCGTCTTCCACCTTCCCACAACCTGATAGGGATTTTTCTTGTTTGCTGGAAAAATAATCGTCGTTAAATTAAAAAAATAACAACCGTTAAAAACAAGTATGTACAATCGTAAACCTCGGACTTAATAGTTGCAAGATAATTATATAACAATCGTTAATACAAATACGTAACAGCTATTAAATAACAAAGTAACAACTGCTAGATAATAAAATAACAGATGTTGAATAACAAAAATAGCCAATGTTAGATAATAAAATAACAGTTGTGTGATTAAATTATATAGTTCAAACAAAAAAATAAATTTCTTAAAGGGAAAATTGCCTCAGACTTCCCCACACTATTTCCTTTTAGTCGCGATAGTCTATGTGATGTTTAAACAACATAAAGAATCCTAAAACTATTTCCGCACAGCAATAAAAATCATTACCACCAATTTCACGGCGGAATTCGGTCAGATTCAATATATGCTCAATTTAAAAAGGTTACAATTGTCTAAATAATTCATTTTCTATTATAAAAAAGTAAATTATTAAAAAAAAACTTTTTTGTTCTTTTTTTTTCCAGCTTCTTCCTCAATTATTCTTCCTGCAGCACCTAGCACTCCCCCTCCTAGTCGTCGCCGTCTTCCACCTTCCCACAACCTGATAGGGATTTTTCTTGTTTGCTGGAAAAATAATCGTCGTTAAATTAAAAAATAACAACTCGTTAAAAACAAGTATGTACAATCGTAAACCCTCGGACTTAATAGTTGCAAGATAATTATATAACAATCTGTTAATACAAATACGTAATGACTATTAAATAACAAAGTAACAATCGCTAGATAATAAAATAACGAGATGTTGAATAACAAAAATAGCCAATGTTAGATAATAAAATAACAAGTTGTGTGATTAAATTATATAGTTCAAACAAAAAAAATAAATTTCTTAAAGGGAAAATTGCCTCGAGACGTCCCCCACACTATTTCCTTTTAGTCGCGATAGTCTATGTGATGTTTAAACAACATAAAGAATCCTAAAACTATTTCCGCACAAACGAATAAAAAATCATTACCACCAATTTCACTGCGGAATTCGATCGATTCAATATATGCTCAATTTAAAAAGGTTACAATTGTCTAAATAATTCATTTTCTATTATAAAAAAGTAAATTATTAAAAAAAACTTTTTTGTTCTTTTTTTTTTTTCAGCTTCTTCCTCAATTATTCTTCCTGCAGCACCTAGCACTCCCCCTCCTAGTCGTCGCCGTCTTCCACCTTCCCACAACCTGATAGGGATTTTTCTTGTTTGCTGGAAAAATAATCGTCGTTAAATTAAAAAATAACAACTGTTAAAACACTATGTACAACTGTAAACCTCAGACTTAATAGTTGCAAGATAATTATATAACAACTGTTAATACAAATACGTAACAGCTATTAAATAACAAAGTAACAACTGCTAGATAATAAAATAACAGATGTTGAATAACAAAAATAGCCAATGTTAGATAATAAAATAACAGTTGTGTGATTAAATTATATAGTTCAAACAAAAAAATAAATTTCTTAAAGGGAAAATTGCCTCGGACGTCCCCACACTATTTCCTTTTAGTCGCGATAGTCTATGTGATGTTTAAACAACATAAAGAATCCTAAAACTATTTCCGCACAGCAATAAAAATCATTACCACCAATTTCACGGCGGAATTCGGTCAGATTCAATATATGCTCAATTTAAAAAGGTTACAATTGTCTAAATAATTCATTTTCTATTATAAAAAAGTAAATTATTAAAAAAAACTTTTTTGTTCTTTTTTTTTCCAGCTTCTTCCTCAATTATTCTTCCTGCAGCACCTAGCACTCCCCCTCCTAGTCGTCGCCGTCTTCCACCTTCCCACAACCTGATAGGGATTTTTCTTGTTTGCTGGAAAAATAATCGTCGTTAAATTAAAAAATAACAACTGTTAAAACAGTATGTACAACTGTAAACCTCAGACTTAATAGTTGCAAGATAATTATATAACAACTGTTAATACAAATACGTAACAGCTATTAAATAACAAAGTAACAACTGCTAGATAATAAAATAACAGATGTTGAATAACAAAAATAGCCAATGTTAGATAATAAAATAACGAGTTGTGTGATTAAATTATATAGTTCAAACAAAAAAAATAAATTTCTTAAAGGGAAAATTGCCTCGGACGTCCCCCACACTATTTCCTTTTAGTCGCGATAGTCTATGTGATGTTTAAACAACATAAAGAATCCTAAAACTATTTCCATACGACAATAAAAATCATTACCACCAATTTCACGGCGGAATTCGGTCGATTCAATATATGCTCAATTTAAAAAAGGTTACAATTGTCTAAATAATTCATTTTCTATTATAAAAAAGTAAATTATTAAAAAAAACTTTTTTGTTCTTTTTTTTTCGACTTCTTCCTCAATTATTCTTCCCTGCAGACACCTAGCACTCCCCTCCTAGTCGTCGCCGTCTTCCACCTTCCCACAACCTCGATAGGGATTTTTCTTGTTCTTTGGAAAAATAATCGTCGTTAAATTAAAAAAATAACAAGCTGTTAAAAACAGTATGTACAATCTGTAAACCTCGGACTTAATAGTTGCAAGATAATTATATAACAATCTGTTAATACAAATACATAGTGACTATTAAATAACAAAGTAACAAGCTGCTAGATAATAAAATAACGAGATGTTGAATAACAAAAATAGCCAATGTTAGATAATAAAATAACGAGTTGTGTGATTAAATTATATAGTTCAAACAAAAAAATAAATTTCTTAAAGGGAAAAATTGCCTCGGACGTCCCCCACACTATTTCCTTTTAGTCGCGATAGTCTATGTGATGTTTAAACAACATAAAGAATCCTAAAACTATTTCCGCACAGCAATAAAAATCATTACCACCAATTTCACGGCGGAATTCGGTCAGATTCAATATATGCTCAATTTAAAAAGGTTACAATTGTCTAAATAATTCATTTTCTATTATAAAAAAGTAAATTATTAAAAAAAAACTTTTTTGTTCTTTTTTTTTTTTCAGCTTCTTCCTCAATTATTCTTCCTGCAGCACCTAGCACTCCCCCTCCTAGTCGTCGCCGTCTTCCACCTTCCCACAACCTGATAGGGATTTTTCTTGTTTGCTGGAAAAATAATCGTCGTTAAATTAAAAAATAACAACTGTTAAAACAGTATGTACAAGCTGTAAACCTCGAGACTTAATAGTTGCAAGATAATTATATAACAACTCGTTAATACAAATACATAATGACTATTAAAATAACAAAGTAACAAATCTGCTAGATAATAAAATAACGAGATGTTGAATAACAAAAATAGCCAATGTTAGATAATAAAATAACAGTTGTGTGATTAAATTATATAGTTCAAACAAAAAAATAAATTTCTTAAAGGGAAAATTGCCTCGGACGTCCCCACACTATTTCCTTTTAGTCGCGATAGTCTATGTGATGTTTAAACAACATAAAGAATCCTAAAACTATTTCCGCACAGCAATAAAAATCATTACCACCAATTTCACGGCGGAATTCGGTCAGATTCAACATATGCTCAATTTAAAAAGGTTACAATTGTCTAAATAATTCATTTTCTATTATAAAAAAGTAAATTATTAAAAAAAAACTTTTTTGTTCTTTTTTTTTTTTCAGCTTCTTCCTCAATTATTCTTCCTGCAGCACCTAGCACTCCCCCTCCTAGTCGTCGCCGTCTTCCACCTTCCCACAACCTGATAGGGATTTTTTCTTGTTCTCTGGAAAAATAATCGTCGTTAAATTAAAAAATAACAACTGTTAAAACAGTATGTACAACTGTAAACCTCAGACTTAATAGTTGCAAGATAATTATATAACAACTGTTAATACAAATACGTAACAGCTATTAAATAACAAAGTAACAACTGCTAGATAATAAAATAACAGATGTTGAATAACAAAAATAGCCAATGTTAGATAATAAAATAACAGTTGTGTGATTAAATTATATAGTTCAAACAAAAAAATAAATTTCTTAAAGGGAAAATTGTCTCAGACGTCCCCACACTATTTCCTTTTAGTCGCGATAGTCTATGTGATGTTTAAACAACATAAAGAATCCTAAAACTATTTCCGCACAGCAATAAAAATCATTACCACCAATTTCACGGCGGAATTCGGTCAGATTCAATATATGCTCAATTTAAAAAGGTTACAATTGTCTAAATAATTCATTTTCTATTATAAAAAAGTAAATTATTAAAAAAAAACTTTTTTGTTCTTTTTTTTTCCAGCTTCTTCCTCAATTATTCTTCCTGCAGCACCTAGCACTCCCCTCCTAGTCGTCGCCGTCTTCCACCTTCCCACAACTTTCGATAGGGATTTTTTCTTGTTTCTTTGGAAAAAATAATCGTCGTTAAATTAAAAAAATAACAAGCTGTTAAAAGCAGTATGTACAAGCTGTAAACCTCGAGACTTAATAGTTGCAAGATAATTATATAACAACTGTTAATACAAATACGTATGACTATTAAATAACAAAGTAACAAGCTGCTAGATAATAAAATAACGAGATGTTGAATAACAAAAATAGCCAATGTTAGATAATAAAATAACAGTTGTGTGATTAAATTATATAGTTCAAACAAAAAAATAAATTTCTTAAAGGGAAAATTGCCTCGGACGTCCCCACACTATTTCCTTTTAGTCGCGATAGTCTATGTGATGTTTAAACAACATAAAGAATCCTAAAACTATTTCCGCACAGCAATAAAAATCATTACCACCAATTTCACGGCGGAATTCGGTCAGATTCAATATATGCTCAATTTAAAAAGGTTACAATTGTCTAAATAATTCATTTTCTATTATAAAAAAGTAAATTATTAAAAAAAACTTTTTTGTTCTTTTTTTTTCAAACTTCTTCCTCAATTATTCTTCTGCAGACACCTAGCACTCCCCCTCCTAGTCGTCGCCGTCTTCCACCTTCCCACAACTCGATAGGGATTTTTTCTTGTTCTTTGGAAAAATAATCGTCGTTAAATTAAAAAAATAACAAGCTGTTAAAAGCAGTATGTACAAGCTGTAAACCTCGAGACTTAATAGTTGCAAGATAATTATATAACAAGCTGTTAATACAAATACATGCATGACTATTAAATAACAAAGTAACAAGCTGCTAGATAATAAAATAACGAGATGTTGAATAACAAAAATAGCCAATGTTAGATAATAAAATAACGAGTTGTGTGATTAAATTATATAGTTCAAACAAAAAAATAAATTTCTTAAAGGGAAAATTGCCTCGGACGTCCCCACACTATTTCCTTTTAGTCGCGATAGTCTATGTGATGTTTAAACAACATAAAGAATCCTAAAACTATTTCCGCACAGCAATAAAAATCATTACCACCAATTTCACGGCGGAATTCGGTCAGATTCAATATATGCTCAATTTAAAAAGGTTACAATTGTCTAAATAATTCATTTTCTATTATAAAAAAGTAAATTATTAAAAAAAAACTTTTTTGTTCTTTTTTTTTTTTCAGCTTCTTCCTCAATTATTCTTCCTGCAGCACCTAGCACTCCCCCTCCTAGTCGTCGCCGTCTTCCACCTTCCCACAACCTGATAGGGATTTTTCTTGTTTGCTGGAAAAATAATCGTCGTTAAATTAAAAAATAACAACTGTTAAAACAGTATGTACAACTGTAAACCTCAGACTTAATAGTTGCAAGATAATTATATAACAACTGTTAATACAAATACGTAACAGCTATTAAATAACAAAGTAACAACTGCTAGATAATAAAATAACAGATGTTGAATAACAAAAATAGCCAATGTTAGATAATAAAATAACAGTTGTGTGATTAAATTATATAGTTCAAACAAAAAAATAAATTTCTTAAAGGGAAAATTGCCTCGGGACGTCCCCCACACTATTTCCTTTTAGTCGCGATAGTCTATGTGATGTTTAAACAACATAAAGAATCCTAAAACTATTTCCGCACAGCAATAAAAATCATTACCACCAATTTCACGGCGGAATTCGGTCAGATTCAACATATGCTCAATTTAAAAAGGTTACAATTGTCTAAATAATTCATTTTCTATTATAAAAAAGTAAATTATTAAAAAAAAACTTTTTTGTTCTTTTTTTTTCGACTTCTTCCTCAATTATTCTTCTGCAGAGCACCTAGCACTCCCCTCCTAGTCGTCGCAGTCTTCCACCTTCCCACAACCTCGATAGGGATTTTTTCTTGTTCTTTGGAAAAATAATCGTCGTTAAATTAAAAAAATAACAACTGTTAAAACAGTATGTACAACTGTAAACCTCAGACTTAATAGTTGCAAGATAATTATATAACAACTGTTAATACAAATACGTAACAGCTATTAAATAACAAAGTAACAACTGCTAGATAATAAAATAACAGATGTTGAATAACAAAAATAGCCAATGTTAGATAATAAAATAACAGTTGTGTGATTAAATTATATAGTTCAAACAAAAAAATAAATTTCTTAAAGGGAAAATTGCCTCGGACGTCCCCACACTATTTCCTTTTAGTCGCGATAGTCTATGTGATGTTTAAACAACATAAAGAATCCTAAAACTATTTCCGCACAGCAATAAAAATCATTACCACCAATTTCACGGCGGAATTCGGTCAGATTCAATATATGCTCAATTTAAAAAGGTTACAATTGTCTAAATAATTCATTTTCTATTATAAAAAAGTAAATTATTAAAAAAAAACTTTTTTGTTCTTTTTTTTTTTTCAGCTTCTTCCTCAATTATTCTTCCTGCAGCACCTAGCACTCCCACTCCTAGTCAGTCGCCGTCTTCCACCTTCCCACAACTCGATAGGGATTTTTTCTTGTTCTTTGGAAAAATAATCGTCGTTAAATTAAAAAAATAACAAGCTGTTAAAAAGCAGTATGTACAAG
This sequence comes from Vinca minor, assembly GCA_026122235.1. Taxonomy (NCBI): domain Eukaryota; kingdom Viridiplantae; phylum Streptophyta; class Magnoliopsida; order Gentianales; family Apocynaceae; genus Vinca; species Vinca minor. Next base: position 813,242 of record JAOCZM010000197.1, read on the forward strand.
CTGTAAACCTCGGGACTTAATAGTTGCAAGATAATTATATAACAACTGTTAATACAAATACGTAACAGCTATTAAATAACAAAGTAACAACTGCTAGATAATAAAATAACAGATGTTGAATAACAAAAATAGCCAATGTTAGATAATAAAATAACAGTTGTGTGATTAAATTATATAGTTCAAACAAAAAAATAAATTTCTTAAAGGGAAAATTGCCTCGGACGTCCCCACACTATTTCCTTTTAGTCGCGATAGTCTATGTGATGTTTAAACAACATAAAGAATCCTAAAACTATTTCCGCACAGCAATAAAAATCATTACCACCAATTTCACGGCGGAATTCGGTCAGATTCAACATATGCTCAATTTAAAAAGGTTACAATTGTCTAAATAATTCATTTTCTATTATAAAAAAGTAAATTATTAAAAAAAAACTTTTTTGTTCTTTTTTTTTCCAGCTTCTTCCTCAATTATTCTTCCTGCAGCACCTAGCACTCCCCCTCCTAGTCGTCGCCGTCTTCCACCTTCCCACAACCTGATAGGGATTTTTCTTGTTTGCTGGAAAAATAATCGTCGTTAAATTAAAAAATAACAACTGTTAAAACAGTATGTACAACTGTAAACCTCAGACTTAATAGTTGCAAGATAATTATATAACAACTGTTAATACAAATACGTAACAGCTATTAAATAACAAAGTAACAACTGCTAGATAATAAAATAACAGATGTTGAATAACAAAAATAGCCAATGTTAGATAATAAAATAACAGTTGTGTGATTAAATTATATAGTTCAAACAAAAAAATAAATTTCTTAAAGGGAAAATTGCCTCGGACGTCCCCACACTATTTCCTTTTAGTCGCGATAGTCTATGTGATGTTTAAACAACATAAAGAATCCTAAAACTATTTCCGCACAGCAATAAAAATCATTACCACCAATTTCACGGCGAATTCGGTCGATTCAATATATGCTCAATTTAAAAAGGTTACAATTGTCTAAATAATTCATTTTCTATTATAAAAAAGTAAATTATTAAAAAAAAACTTTTTTGTTCTTTTTTTTTTTTCAGCTTCTTCCTCAATTATTCTTCCTGCAGCACCTAGCACTCCCCCTCCTAGTCGTCGCCGTCTTCCACCTTCCCACAACCTGATAGGGATTTTTCTTGTTTGCTGGAAAAATAATCGTCGTTAAATTAAAAAATAACAACTGTTAAAACAGTATGTACAACTGTAAACCTCGGGACTTAATAGTTGCAAGATAATTATATAACAATCGTTAATACAAATACGTAACAGCTATTAAATAACAAAGTAACAACTGCTAGATAATAAAATAACAGATGTTGAATAACAAAAATAGCCAATGTTAGATAATAAAATAACAGTTGTGTGATTAAATTATATAGTTCAAACAAAAAAATAAATTTCTTAAAGGGAAAATTGCCTCGGACGTCCCCACACTATTTCCTTTTAGTCGCGATAGTCTATGTGATGTTTAAACAACATAAAGAATCCTAAAACTATTTCCGCACAGCAATAAAAATCATTACCACCAATTTCACTAGTGGAATTCGGTCAGATTCAATATATGCTCAATTTAAAAAGGTTACAATTGTCTAAATAATTCATTTTCTATTATAAAAAAGTAAATTATTAAAAAAAAACTTTTTTGTTCTTTTTTTTTCCAGCTTCTTCCTCAATTATTCTTCCCTGCAAACGACCTAGCACTCCCCTCCTAGTCGTCGCCGTCTTCCACCTTCCCACAACCTCGATAGGGATTTTTTCTTGTTTGTCTGGAAAAATAATCGTCGTTAAATTAAAAAAATAACAACTCGTTAAAACAATGATGTACAATCTGTAAACCTCAGACTTAATAGTTGCAAGATAATTATATAACAAATCGTTAATACAAATACGTAACAGCTATTAAATAACAAAGTAACAACTGCTAGATAATAAAATAACAGATGTTGAATAACAAAAATAGCCAATGTTAGATAATAAAATAACAGTTGTTAAATATTATAATAACATCTCTTAGATAACAAAACAGTAGATGTTAAATAACAAAATAACAACTGTTAGGTATAGAATTTCAAACCAACTTTGAATATAATCCTGGACGAGACATCAGTATACCGCTTCTCCTTAAGTTCAATATGATCGCCTTTTTACACAGCTTCAGGCCTCTAGAGCACTGAACTCCTAAGGTACAATGCCTTTTATAGGCTGCCAAAACATGTAACAGGTAGAGGTTTATTACTGCTATAATGTTGACTGTTATAGTCAACACCATCAATTAAAAATGAATTGCATGACTGTAACAGTCCAGCCATAAACCTACAATGAATTGTTTTATTACTTCCAACAGTTTTGAAGACAAAAATTCGGCATTTGTGTGCGCAGGTCGCGCCCACACACAAGTTCAAGCCATTTTAGTTTCGACGAGCCTTGGATTCGCAACCCCTTGCGTGGGCGCTCACGATGTTCTAACATGGGACATAATATTGGCAATACATTTTTCACATATGCAAACCATTTTTCCTTATAAAGTGATTCTCACTTTCATAGGCATCCCATGTGAGATGTAGGTTTAAGATTAATTTACCATATTTCAACCCCCTCACATTATACCAATTTATCATTCACATCAAAATTGGTTTTCTCACATGTTATATATTATCACGAAGCTTGCGCAACACATTTCGTGATAATCTAAATAACATTCAAAACCGAGCAGTGCAACATATAATTTTATTTGCTCAAAAATGTATTCATGACGCTTTAATACAATTCAATTCTTTTAATAAATCAAAATTCTCCAACACAACCCACCAGCTCCCTGCCTTCTGCCACCTTTCGAAACCTACCCACTAGTTCCAAGCCCTCGCCGACTCCAAAATTTGGTTTCAGAACATAAATCTCGGAACAATTAAACAAACTCATGAAACTTACACCTATTCATCACTTATACAAATGAAGATGCAAATTTAAAACCTTCAGCACAACCTATATTTATTCAAAGAATTATTTGATTTTTCTGCAAAAATGTATTGTTAAGATTTGATCGGGAAGGATATGCGTGTGAGGGTGTGCAATTGGAGAAAAATAGAAGAGATCTCGGGTTTCAAAAGGGAAAAATGGATGGGTGGTTTTTAGAGAAATTAAGTATATGGTAGGGCTTGATGAAATTAGAGGAAAAAGAGGCAATGATAGTCATCACTGGCGGTCGGAGGTGGAGGAGAAAAGGAAAAGAGGTGGTCGGTGGGGGTAGTTTGTGAGTGAGAGGTGGTAGAAATCGGGCAGTAAGACTTAGTGTTGGAAAATCCTCCTTCTTCTGACTTGAACAAATGAACTTGGAATCCTTCTAGGCGTGTAATCACTTTCCTTAAGTGATATTTGTCCCCTATGGTACAAAGTTTTTATGCAAATTCACTAAGGATAGAAAGAAACCTTACTTGAATTTTAGTGCGCTCTAAAATTCAATCTTATAATGTTTGGTTTGTGTGTTAGGATTTCTCTAGGTGTTTCCTATTCTGATATATCCACTTCTTTGAGCCTCTAGCCCTTTTATAGATGGACTAGTACCTCTAGTTGGTGGATATGACCCTTTATCTTAACCATTCATGGTGTCTTTACATGAACAATCATATCTAGTAGGTACATTCATGTTCCTTCACCATGCGTTTTTTTCATATGGTCATATCTTTCCAATTGTTCACACATTTTCAATTGGAAATGTTTCCAACAATCCCCCACCATTTCCAATTGATAGTTTTAGTTGTTCCAAACACAATCAAGCAGAACCAATTCATATATGTTGGTATCTCGCGATTTGAACCAACACTTAGCAAACGATTTGATAAATAGTACAAATAATCACACAATTAAGTTCCTAGTACAAACATTCTTTAAATGACACATAAATGGTCATGTGTCATGTATCTCTCATAAATGTATCAGAGCCAAGCCCTTAAGCTCCTTGAAGCAAAACCACTTTACATTTATATAGGTAGACCTATCAAGAACACCCCCACAATTTGTGCTCCGAAAAAATCGTCTATAGATCTATTAAGAGCGCAAGCTCAACCTTATTTTATAAGTGAGGATTTCAAGTACATTTCTCTCCTGGATGGTTATATAGTTTGGTTCTTACCATCACATATTGATGAGCTTGAACTCATTGAACTCAAGACTAAGCGTTGAGTTGAGTACCCACCGTATATGACTAGAATATGGGCTTGAGTCCCATATCATTTATCAATTAAAATACAAGAGCTTTTGTAATATCATTCAGTCAACGGATCCGTCAAGTTTTTGTCTCCATCTTACAAAATAAATAGTGATCACTTTACATTTATTTAACCATAGCTATAAACTTTCTTGTATTTTATAAGAAACATAAAGAAGTTTGAACATAAGTCCTTAAGTCTCTTACGACTGTTAACTTATTTCTTCTTTATTCATACTTGGGAAAGAGGAATGAAGAAGTAATAAGTCTATTTATGTTCCATTTATTACTTCTTTATTCATCCTTAAATCTCTTTTGTTCCATTTATTTGGAACTCTAATAAATACATCATGTTTCTTTCTTTCGGCTAGGAATCCTCTATCCCCATTCGGTGTCCCATTCCCTATCCACCAATAACAAAAAATTATAACCTAAAAGAAATAGTGGAACCCACAGGGAAAAATATACACGTGGCAAATATCTATTCGTGGGGACTTAGAAGGGGATACAAAACGGGGACAGCGGATTTTTTGCCCTTTCTTGAAACTTTACAATAGCCTTAAACCTCAACTTTATAAAGTTTAGGCTGGACTTTCTTTCATCATGTCCCAAACGAGGGTAGTTTCGTTTCATTTACTTGGATTGCTACTACAGTTTCTTTCTACAACCTTGGCCAAGGACTTGAGTTTGACACTTTGGTTTAAAACAATTTTGTCAACTCTAATTTACATTTTTTCATACCATCACATTCGGTATGCAAGAAACTGCCATTTTAGAAATTACCCTAACAAACCTAAAGAATGGCGGAACAAAACAATATCTTTCACCTCTTATCACGTATAAACATAAATATTAATATGACAAAGAATCATACCATTTTCTATTTTTCACTTCAAACACACCATCTTGACAGGGTGTAAGTTTCATATATTCTCCAAAAAATAAAAAATAGAGCACCATGATATTTTCCACTTCAACCATGTCTTAACATGTATAATAAACTTCAACATGATAAATCCTGATTTACATAATGGCGATATCATAGAACGCAAATTATGTTCATGATGTAACAAATGACATATCTAGTAAACTTAGTAAATTTTGTTTTCTCTTAACACTTCAACTTTTCCATGAAAAAGATATACTAGATTGATTGAGAACAACAATTTAATAGCTGGTCAACTATCTTTTTATCTAAAAATGACATAAAATGAAATATATATCCATATATCATATGTCAAATTAAGTAAGCTTGACTAAATTTCTATTTTTATGTGGAAAATGCTAAATAAATTTCTTGCTTTGGATGAGGACCGGATGCGGTTTGGTGTACCGTTAGTGTCTCGATGTGTCTGTTTGAGGGGTATGGAGATGTACGACCACGTTTTCTTGCATTGCCCTTTAGCAAGGACCTTTTGGGTAGAAGCTGCGGCACAAGGGGACCGTTATTGGGCAGACAACAGATTGATAGAATCAGGGAGATGATCACCTTGGGGTGTTTTGCTGGAACATCTGATAGTAGATAGGTAATTTTTCTTTTGTTCTGTTCAGCCTGTTGTAATTTATGGAAAGCACGTTGTGGGTTTGTGTATGAGGCTAAGACAATTTCACAAACCAGTATTCTTGCACAATTTTGGAATTATGTTAGTGCTCCAAAGCTAGCCAAGGGAGTCGACTTAATTCCCCATTTTCATCCGCGGAAGACTTTAATCCTTAAGTGGGGATCCGATATTGGTGATGCAAGTGCAATTTTGAATATTGATGGGGCCTCTAAAGGAAATCCGGGCCTAGGGGGTATTGGTGGTGTTTTGCGACTTCGGACTGTGGATTTTGTAGCTACTTTCTCTATATTTATTGGCACAGATCGAACGAGTATGGAAGCAGAATTGGAGACGCTTTTGGAAGGCTTAAAAATGGTGGCTAATATGGGAGTTATAGACTACCTGATTCAGACGGATTCTGCTGTTTTGGTTCATGCCATATCTACAGGTACGGTATCATCATAGAAATTAGATTGTATTTTTCAGAAGATTCTTTTTCTATTAAATGCTTGCAGGGTAATACATGTGTATCGCGAAATCAACTCGGTTACTGATGCGCAGGCTAATCATGCCTGCCAAACACGTTCCTCCATAAGTTTTGGGGAACTAAGCATCTTGCCAATAGACATCCGCGGATTGCTGGAACTTGACCGCAGATGAATGCCTTATCTACGGATCGTTCGGGATAGATAGGTTTGTTTTTATTCTTTTCTTGTGTATTTGTTTTCTGGGGCATAGTATAAATACTCTTTGCACTCTTTTGTTTTTCATGCTAGCACATTTCTTATTGTATCATCCTTCACTACATTATAAATGTTCAAGTTTGCATTTTCTGCATTGCTATCTTATATGTTATAAGTGGATTTGTTTCCACCTATCTGGAGGTCTTTGGCCTAGTCCCCCTCCATGTATCCTTTTTCCTAATTTGTCCTTTTCAATAAACGGGTAGGGGTCTATGCCAAACTCCCCACCACAACAGGTGGCTTTAACCAAAAAAAAAAAAAAGTAAGTTTGATTAACATGCATTGTATAAAAAAACAAATATGACCATAGATATGCAATCTTAAATATTCCATATTTGTCTATTTCATCTTTTGAAAGTGAAAGATCATAATAGTGTCAATGATATACTGCATGCCTAAATTCCACAAGAAAAGCAAACAAATAAATGAGCAAATATAATGGAACATGTTTAATTACTGTTTCAGCATCCCTCTCCGTTGGCCTTGGTGTGATAAATACATAAATCACTTGATGAGACACCAATAGAAAAAGAATTATCTTTTGCCATCGTAGATAATTTCCCTCATTAAACTCTTTATAGTCAGACTGAAGAAATGATATTGGGCTGCCAAACTAGCCTCGTGATTTTTGCAATGTCAGGTGACATGTACTTTATAACAGCAGTAAGAACACCAACATTCAACATTTTCTTCAAATCATGTGGCTTTTTATACGGCGGAGTCTGGCCCTTCAGTAAGCCAAATCTTCTCCACCATTCTTCATTCCCAGATGGCCACCAAGATGGATAGACACCCTTCTCTTAAGGATACTTCCATTGAGACAGATTACAATGCTGCATCAAAGACGACAAAAGTGACCCCAAGGTTTCATCTTGCAAGTCTTGAAGAACGCTTTGTGAATTTCCATTTTGATCACTAGCTCCTTCTACCTTGGCGATTTTGAACACTTGGTGAAATCCATATTTAGCTATCGCAGCAAGCCCGTTCTTATCAAACTTTATCTTCTTCAAAATATCACTTAAGATTGTTGGAAAATCTTCCTTCTTCTTCTGACTTGAAAAAATGAACCTGATATCCTTCTAGGCGTGTAATCACTTTCCTTAAGTGATATTTGCCCCTATGGTGCAAGGTTTTGATGCAAATTCACTAACGATACAAAGAAGCCTGAATTTGAGTGCACTCTCAAATTCAATATTAGAATATTTGGTTGGTGTGTTAGGATTTCTCTTGGTGTTTCCTATTCTCATATATCCATTTCTTACAATGCAATTCCTTTTTCCCTTTAGGAGCTTAACTAGTTCCCAAGTATCATTGGACAATAATTATTGCATCTCATCATCTATTGCAAGCTTCCACTTGCCTCCTCGATCACTTCGTACAACATCTGCATAACACCCAGGTTCACCACTATTATCAACAAAAGATAGTTATTATACATTGAAGGAGAAAACCTATATGGTGGTCGACAAATCTAGGTGGATATCCGCAACTCGGTTGCTGGAAGTGGTGTTTGTGGTTCTGCCTCAACAACCACTTGATCATTCTAAACAATCTTGCTCCCACCTGAGTTCGAAATTTCTAGCTCAACAACTTCGGGCCTCTCAATATGAGCCTCTTGTGCACCCAACCTATCTTTGTACAAAATCTGTTCGTAGAATATTGTTAGTAGTGCCCTAGGACCATGAACATATGTTGTACATTTTTTTATATTTTGAGCATGTTATTTGAATAGTGAATTTTGCTTTTGAACATCAAATATGTGATTTGATAGTAAAACTCATTAGCTTATATAATTACTATTCTATGTGTCCGTAGTTTTATGAAATACTATATACAAGAAATAAATATTTGAGCACGAGCATGCATTTAAACCGTCTTCCCTATCGAGGGGCCCATGGATATCTCTGTCCAATAAGAGAGGGACAAATCGCTTACAATGTATCTCACATTTAAGCCATGATAGAATACTACATCTGATCATCAGTCGTATTAATCACGCGATTAAAAGTAACCTTCGACTTAGTCCAAACATAGCTATATTCATGTTGGAAACAATGAAGACATAAGGTCTAAGGATTCCAAATAGTATGGAGGAAGAAATACTTATGACTTATAGAACCATGGAGTATTACTTCTTTTTTCGGATCACGTCCGATACAATATATTCCAATATGTATCTATGATATGATTTGTATCCATTACACATGATCAGTAAAACATGACCATCAATCATACATCATACTAGTTTTATTTCTTGTACATAACATTTCATAAAACTAGGGACAATTAGAATAGTAATTATATAAGCTATTGAGTTTTATTGTCATATCACATATTTGATGTTCAAAAGCAAAATTCACTATTCAAATAACATGCTCAAAATATTTAAAAAAATGTGCACAACGTATGCTCATGGTCCTAGGGCACTACTAACAATCTTTCCCATGCCATAGGTCTAATCATACATATCCCTTAATACCATTGACCTAGTATGACTCTCATTTTAGCTTGCGGGAGTGGATTTGTCAATGGATCTGCAATGTTGTCGTCCGTATGAACTTTGCAAAATTTAACGTTTCCTATTTCAATAATATCTAGAATGAGATGGAAATGCCTGAGAATGTGTTTGGATTGTTGGTGGATCTAGGTTCCTTAACTTGTGAGATGACACCAGTATTATCATAATAAAGGTCCACTGGGTTCATAATGATAGGGATGACACCTAATCCATCAACAAATTTCCTGATCCAAACAACTTATTTTGCTGCATCAGAAGTAGCCACATACTTAGCTTCGCTCTTAGAATGGGCCACAGGTTCTGGAAGTTTTCGTCTGTGTAACCATTTACAACTAGACCTCTTTCCCGACCTCCGTAAACTAAGAACATATATTTATTCCTTCTTAAGTACTTAAGAATGCTCTTGAAGACAATCCAATGTTACTCTCCAAGGTCAGATTGAAATCTGCTAGTCATACTCAATGCAAATGAGACATTTAGACGAGTGCATAACATGACATACATAATAGACCCAATAGGTGATGCATATGGAATCTTACTCATGCGCTCTTGGCCTTCCTTCGTGAAAGGTCCTTGAGTTCTGCTGAGTTTCATGACGTGTGACATGGGCAAGAATCCTTTTTTGGAATCTTGCAAACTGAATCGTTTCATTGCCTGGTCAATATATCCACTATGACTTAGGCCAATCATTCTGTTGGATCTATCTCTATAGATCCTTATACCAAGAATGTAGGTAGCATCGCCTAAGTATTTCATTTAAAAGAACTTCCCAAACAAGCTTTTACACTTTGAAATGTGGGGATATCATTTTCAATAAGCAAGATATCATGTACATAAAGTGCATGGAACACAACTACATTATTAATTACTTTCTTATAAACACAAGACTCATCTTCGCTTTTACGAAACCAAATTTTTTAATTGCTCCATCAAAATGGCGATTCCAACTTCGAGATTCTTGCTTCAATCCATAAATGGACCTTTGGAGCTCACACAGTTTGTTAGGATTCGATGGATCAACAAAGCCCTCAAGTTTTGTCATATATACATCCTCGAGAAGGTTTCCATTAAGAAACACAGACTTAGCATCTATTTTCCATATCTCATAATCATATTATGCAAATGTGGCAAGTAAAATTCTAGTAGACTTTATCTTAATGAATGGAAAAAAGGTTTCATCATAGTCTATTCCATGAATTTATCTATAACCTTTAACTACTATTCGAGATTTAAAAATGTGTACATTACCATCCATGCCGATTTTCTTTTTGAAACACCACTTATTACCGAATATCTTACAACCTTCGGGTGGGTCAACCAAAGTCCCAATTTTGTTATCATACATGGATTGCATCTCAGACTTCATAGCTTCTAGCCACTTGCCAACTCATAATTATAAATTGCCTTTTTGTAGGTAGTGGGTTCATCTTGATCAATCAATTCAATATGATGAGCATCAGTTACGATAAACCCGTATCTCTCAAGCTGTTGATGTGCCCGACTTGACCTCCTAGGGCCTTGTGTCAAAGATTGAAGCTTAGTATCAGCATGTGAGCTTACTTAGGTTCTAAAGATAGTTCAGATGTTTTTTATGGAACTTGAATTTCTTCATGATAGATCTTACTCCCACTATCCCTTTTGGAAACAAATTCCCTTTCAAGGAATACTCCATTTTGAGCAACAATCACTTGGTTCTCTGATGGAAGACATAAGTAATATCATTTAGTTTCCATAGGAAACCCCAAATTTAGGGGTGAGTTTATCAGATAATAAGCGTTTTACATAAGTTTTGAATCTCCAAATCTTGAGAAATGACAAACTAGGTTGTTTCTCAGTCCATATCTCATATGGAGTCTTTTGAACTACTTTAGAAAAAAAATCTATTTAATATAAATGCAACAGTTTCTAGGGCATAACCCCAAAAGGAAATTGGAAGATTAGTTTGACTCATCATAGATCGAAGCATATCTAGTAAGGTGTGATTTCTTCGTTTATGAGACACCATTCCAGCGTGGTGTGCCAGGAGGAGTTAATTGTGAAACAATTCCACAACCTTTAAGATGTTCGTCAAACTCTTGGTTAAGGTATTCACCACCTCGATCTGATAGAAATATTTTAATACTTTTTCCAGGTTGATTTTGTACCTCATTTTGAAATTCTTCGAATCTTGCAAAAGATTCAGATTGTGTTTCATTAGATAGACATAGTCATATCTATTGAAATCATATGTAATGTAATGAAGTACTGAAAACCTCCTCTAACACTAGTATTTATCAGTCCACATACATCAATATGTATGAGGCCCAATAAATCAGAAGTTCTCTCACTTTGTCTAGCAGTCATTTTGCCTAACAGGCAAGAATCACATGTTTCATAATAATCTAAGTCAATGTCAAAATCCCGTCTTGATCGAGTTTTGATATTTGTTTCTCTTTGATATGGCCCAAACGACAATGCCAAAAGTATGTTTGATTCAAGTCGTTTGATTTAAACCTCTTTTTATTAATGTTATAGATGGGCATGTTGATGGATTCATCAAGGTTAAGAATATAGAGTCCATTCATCAAAGATACATCTCCATAGAAAATACCATTTTTATGAAGGATACAAAATTTATTATTAATATTTAACTCAAAAACAATAAATATCCTCACAAGAAACTGAAATATTATTCTTACTCAAAGTGGGAAAATAAAGACAATTATTCAGTTCAATAACAAGACGGATTGGCAAAACTAAATTGAGTGTCCCTGTAGCTACTGCAACAACTCTTGCTCCATTTTCTACTTGAAGGTCCACTTCTCATTTTACCAGTGATCTACTCCTTTTGAAGCCCTCCACATTTGCACAAATGTGAGATCCAGAACCGGTATCTAATACCCATGAAGTAGGAGCAGAAATGTTAATCTCAATAACATAAATATCAGGAGAGATAGCCAAAATGCTTTCACTTTTTTCTTTTTTTTTTTATTTCTCTTCCAAATAGAGTTTGCAGTTCCTTTTCCAATGACATGGTTCATTTCAATGGAAGAAAACTCTTGTAAGCTCTAAGGGATAAATGATCAATCTTGTTTTGATGATAACAAACCATTGATAGTTCTAATGTTTGTGTGAGCATGTTCTTAATGATAGGATTTTTAGCACTCACACCTACATTGATGAAAATGGTAAGTTAGCTCCTTGTGTACATCCAAGGTATGATCTTACATACAAGGAAGCTACACTTTGCAAGACTACATGACACAAGCTTGAAGTCAATCCACATGTCATGTAAGTACTTGCAAGGTCCATGAAGAAGGAATATCAACAAGTCAAAATCTACCCAACTAAAAAAGCCTATCAAAAGGTTATAAACAAGCATATCAAAGGTAGACTCATTGAAAAAAATTAGTGTGAGGTCCAATACACTACGACGCAAGATCACAAGAGGACTTCATCACTCAACGAAGATGTTGATCAAAGGCTTCAAGTCAAAGCTCGTAGAAGACATTCGACTACAAGACTTGAAGACCTTAGAAAGATTATTCTAAGTTTATAGGTAATCATTTGTGACTAATCTTTCTTTTGAGAATACTAGGATACATAGATGTTAAGAGCTCAACTATGCATGTTTTCAAAACCTCGCATTTTACTTTGTTTCAATTCTTTGAAAATTAGTCTAAGTGTTGGTCTATGCCTAAGTTCTCTAAAACGTGTTTTATATCTTTACAAAACACTTAGGCATAAGCTTGAGAACATTAGAAACTTGACTAAATGGAAAACCCACTTTGTGACTAAACTTCGGTTAACCGCCAGTGTTCATGCGGTCAGCCAATGTGTTTTTGTCCTTGTTCAAGTGTTGAATGTTCCAATGCTCCAACGACTATATTCTCACCGGACGATCGAAATTTCACTCAGGTCGACCGAGATGAGAACAGAGGGCCTTTACTGAAATACCCTTTGAGGGTATGGAACCTAAGAGGGGGTGAGTTAGGTTCTTAAAAACTTTTTAAGCTTTTCTAAAACTTCTTTTGCCTAAGTATTCACCTTAACAACAAGTATCTTGTTTAAGCACATTAGGTGATTCAATTATGATCATGGAAACTTAGAGGACTTGAGTGAAACAATTTTCTGAAGCTTGGAAGCATGTGATAGTTTATATGCTAAGCAAATAGTTCATGTAATTAAGTAAGCAAGTTATGGAAATTCATGAACTATATAAAGTAAAGAGATAAGGGATAAAAGAACTAACACAAGGATTTATAGTGGTTCGATTTTCAAAGAATTTACGTCCATTACCTTAGGGCACACCCCAAGGATTTCAATATCCACTAATGGATACCCTTTGCAACACATGTAAGGTGCATTCTACCTTTTACAAATGCCTCAACAAATGAGGGCTTTTGCTTCACCAAGACGACTCCACTCACTAAGAGTGTTTTGCCTCACAAAGAGGTCTTGTGCCTACTCTTAGGACTTTTGAAACATTCACAAATAATGAATCTCTCTAAGAGCTTTTTGCTAGCTCACTAAGAACTACATCTTACAAATGAGAAAGTTGGGTGGCATATCTCTTTCTAAGTAGATTTACAATATAGCTCACAACAAAGAATTTCCTCTTGGAATGGATATACAATATAATCTCTAATCACTCTTTGAGAATATAAGGCTAGACGAAGATTAAGCTCAACACAAATGCTTTAAATGATTTAGAAATTAAGCACAAAAGTGTTTGCTAGTGTATATAGAAAGTGTATATGCATATGCCCTCTTATGGCTTGATTGGTTATATAAGTTTTATCTTTGAAAGCTTTTTATCGGGCAAGAATACATCAGCTTTGTTCGTAACAACCGCTATAATTTTGGCCCTAAAATGACATCTCTGGTCGACCGTTACTAGAAAGTAGGTTGACTGAAGTGCCTTAAAACAAAGGATAAAGACCCTTTCTCTATATCTCGGTCGACCTCGATTTAGAAGTCAAGTCTGTTAGTAGTGCCCTAGGACCATTAACATATATTGTACATTTTATATCTTTTCGAGCATGTTATTTGAATAGTCAATTTTTCTTATGAACATCAAATGCGTGATTTTATAGTAAAACTCATTAGCCTATGTAATTACTATTCTAATTGTCCCTAGTTTTATGTAAGGTTCTTTACAATCTAATAAAACTAGTATGATGTTCGATTGATGATTATGTTTTACTAATCTTGTGTAATGAATACAAATCATATCATAGATGCAATATATTGGGATATATTGTATCGGACATGATCCGTTAGAGAAGTAATACTTCGTGGTCCTTAGTCATAAGTATTACTTCCTCAATACTATTTTGTAATCCTTAGACCTTATGTCTCCATTGATTCTAGCATGAATGGAGCCACGTTTTGACTCAGTCGGACGTTACTTTTAATCGAGTAATCAATACGACTGATGATCGGATGTAGTGTCCTATCATGGCTTGAACACTACAAGAAAACAGTTAAATAGCGACCGACTTTAGCGACCGAAATTTTCGGTCACAAATTTAATGACGGAATACCGACCGAATAGAAACCGAAAACAAATCGGTCGTTATTCCGTCGGCCACATCGGTCTCGTTGACCAAATTGAAACGTCGTCGGTTTGTTCACCCTTAACGACCGAATACCGACGGATATTAACTGACCGTTTATCGACTGGAATATATAACGACCGAATACCGACGGAAGTTAACGACTCGAATACCGACGGAATACATAACGGTGTTTATTTGTATAGTAATAAATGAAGGACACAAAAGCAGCGTCATTTTATTTTTCGATTAACGACCGACTACCGACGGACTTTTAACGACAGATTCTTGACGGAAAATATACCGACGGAATAACGACCGAATAACAACCGAAATTAGGTCGCTATTATTTTCCAATTCCGTCGCTATTCGGTCGCTATTATTTTCCCAATTTCCGTTTTTTATAAAATAGCGGGGTTTTTAAGGATATATAGAAACATTTTACCTAATAGTAACTAAAATAGGAAAAATACATATACAAAGTCTTAGGTCAGCGGAACGACGAATCTGCGCTACAGCGCCCCTGGAAGAAAAATCCGATTCTTCATCTACTCATCGAATGAGTTTTCAGTCCCGATTTATAAAATACCGATATATACTCAAAGCAGAACAATTCAAGTAATACATTTGTGTGTGCATTTATGTGAATCATTAAGTGATGGAGTTAAAATTTTATTAATTAACAAATAAATACTAAAATATTCATATTAGTTCGTACTCACATTTAGAACGATGTCGGTTTTCGGATTTATAAGTTTTTACTAAATCCGTCGCTATTAAGCTAAAGGGCGACCGAATAGCGACGGAATTTGCGAAGGCCGTCGCTATCTTTTTCCCGGATTCCGTTTTTTTATAGAATAGCGGGGTTTTTAAGGATATATAGAAACATTTTGCCTATGTTAGTTACTATTAGGTAAAATGTTTCTATATATCCTTAAAAACCCCGCTATTTTACAAAAAAAGGGAATCCGGGAGAATAATAGCGACCGAATATGCTATGTCGGTCGCTATTCGGTCGCCCTACCCTAACCCTAACCCTAATTCCGTCGCTATTCGGTCGCTATTATTAAATGCCTAAACGACGTCTTTTTGCCATTTCGCGGGCTCATTTATTTGAAAACTGGACAAGTGTTTAAGCATGCTAATTGACGACCGAATTGGCAAATTCCGTCGCTATTATTAAACGCCTAAACGACATCGTTTGCTTTTTCGCGGGCTCATTTATTTGAAAAATTGGACAAGTGTTAAGCATGCTAAGTGGCGACCGAATAGCGACGAAATTGGCAAATTCCGTCGCTATTCGGTCGCTATTATTAAATGCCTAAACGACATCGTTTGCTTTTTCGCGGGCTAATTTATTTGAAAAATTGGACAAGTGTTAAGCATGCTAAGTGGCGACCGAATAGCGACGAAATTGGCAAATTCCGTCGCTATTCGGTCGCTATTATTAAATGCCTAAACGACATCGTTTGCTTTTTCGCGGGCTAATTTATTTGAAAAATTGGATAAGTGTTAAGCATGCTAAGTGGCGACCGAATAGCGACCGAATTTGCCAATTCCGTCGCTATTCGGTCGCTATTATTAAATGTCTAAACGACGTCGTTTTGTGCGTTTTATTTCTATAAATATATCTAAGGCGGGAAGCCTCTCCCTCATTCTTCATTCACGCCCGACCCGCGACCTCCACCTTCACCACCACCTCTTCCAGCGATTTCCCCCCAAATCCCCTCCCTCCTTCCAGCGCCACCACCTCCGGCACCTCCAAGACATCGCTACCACCTCCGGCACCTCCAAGGCATCGCCACCACCTCTGATTTCAGTTGGGTTTAGGTGAGAATCTTGCATTTTCTAGCTTTTTTTCTTAACAATTTGAATAAATACATCTATTTTGAGAAGATTCAAACAAAAATGGAGGGGAGGTAGTACTGATTTCTGCTTGGATTTTAATATATGGGTTTTCTATAATGTCTTGCAATTTTTTTTGCCAATTCTTATAATTTCTTGCAATTTTTTTGCCAATTCTCATAATTTTCTTTGTTTTTCAAATGTAGTTTTTTAACATCCAATGTAGTTTTCTTGGTGTATTATTGGTTTTCTTGGTGTATTATTGAAATGTATGCTAATTGTATAATATGTGAGTTTTGATAATTCAAAGTGTGTGAGTGTAGATTGTGAGTTTTGATAATTCAAAGTGTGTGAGTGTTGAAATGTAATGAGAAGTGCACACTTTGATTGTGAGTGTTGTATTGTAAATGAGAAGTGTAAACTTGTGTTTTTTGGATTTATTGATTATTTTTGCTATTTGGGATTTTATTAATATCATTTTCGGTTTGTATTTACGTGCGTATTCATTTGTTTTTTTATAATAGGGATTTAATTTAATTTCAAATTTGTTTTTTTAAATAAAAAACAATTTAGCGACGGAATAGCGACCGAATATTCGGTCGCTAAATTTTCCGTCGGTATTCGGTCGTTAACCAGTCAAAGTCAAAAGTCAACAATATTGACCATTCGGTCAGCTATTCCGTCGGTAAATAGAGACCGATTATTCGATCGCTAGACTTTCCGCTCGGTATTCGGTCGTTATATAGTCAAAGTCAAAAGTCAACAATGTTGACCATTCGGTCAGTTATTTACCGACCGATTATTCGATACGCTAGAATTTCCGTCGGTATTCGATCGTTAACTGATCAAAGTCAAAAGTCAACAATGATGACGATTCAGTAGGTATTCGGTCGGTAAATAGCTACCGAAGATTCGGTTGCTATATATTCCGTCGGTATTCGGTCGGTAATTTGCTTAGCGACGAAAAATACACGACCACGTCATTCAGTCGTTAATCGGTCGCTAAGTTTAGCGACCGATTACCGACGGAAACGGCCGTCACTGTTTCCCTATTTTCTTGTAGTGGAATATGAGAGGCATTGTAAGGGATGTGTCTCTCTCTATTATTAGAGAGAGATATCCATGGGCCCCTCGATAGGGAAGACTATCTAAATGCATGACCGTGCTCAAATGTATTTGATAAAGTGATTATTAAATACTATTTGTTGGAACAGTTTGCCTAGAGATCGAGCATAAATATAATTAAGCTTTATAAGGGTGACGACTTCCATGCCTTATGCTTAATTAGGATATCGCGAGGCAAAGGGATTAAATAGTGGATTGATATTAGGTTCCACTGTAAATTCGTTCACTTTGGGTAGTCACAATGTCCTGCTAGGGACCGCTTGTGATTTATGAACACATACTACTACTAAATCTGTTTTCATTGCCATTGTGATATGAACCTACAGGGTCACACGTATAGACGAGCTAACGAGCTTCATGTCCAGATTCAATGAATCTAGAATGTGTCTAGGTTCATTGTATCTGACATTTATTTTTCTGAGGATAATAAGACGTTATTATTCGAATTAGAGATAAGGGACATTTTCGGTATAGTTGGGATTATGTGGGAGTTATTATCTGATAAAGACTCCCACTACCAACAGAAGTCTAAGGGACGTGGGAGTTAAAGACTCCCACTGCCAGAAGGGGTGGATAGGACGTGGGATTTGTTCTTGGAACAAACTCTCACACCCTATATAAACTTCTCTTGGCCGAAACCCTAGTAACTAATGAAAGAGCCGCGATAAACCAAGAATCCCGAAATCAGATTTCTGAATTATGCCTCTCCCTTTCTTTCTAAATTCCCGAAACTCAAAAAAATGAAGAGCCAACATACTTGTTGTTAAGGTGAACCTTTAGGCAAAGAAGTTTTAAAAAAGCTAGAAAAGTTTTTAAGAACCTAATTCACCCATATCCCCACCCCCATCCCCTCTTAGGTTCAACATTCTCAAATGTGTCTTTCCATTGGCATCAGATCCTAGTCTCGTTTTTATTGGACTTACATCCTAGGAGGACCAATGACAAATAGATTTTCGAACTTAGATGACCAAACCCCATCTAGACCACCTCTTTTCGATGGCTCCAACTTTGATAGTTAGCAATGTGCTTTTAAATTGTTTTTGTCTTCTAATGACACTTCCTTGTGGAGCATTATAGAAGAAGGTTCTTTTATTCCTTCAATCTACACACAAGGTGTCATGGTGCAAAAGTCTAAGAAAGACTACAATTAAGAAGACTACTAGAAGACGACTCTCAACTTCAAGGCCATGAATGTACTTTGTTGTGCACTTAATCAGAAATTAAAGAATTTGGATTTTGGGGAAAAATAAAACAGAGAAAGAAGGAGTTTCGGGAGTGGTTGTTTCCAGTGTGGGATAGAAAGCGGCGGTGATGGTGTTGATGGAGGAACCGCGACGAAGAAGATGGAGGGGGGCTGTTGTGAAGAAGAGAGGAGAAAATTCTAGATTTTTTAAAATTAGGAATTAGGTAATATACAGTAAGGACTAAAAGAGAAATATAAATATTATCACATAAGTCCTATAAAATAATTATATTACAAACAAGTCCTAAATTGTCTACTTTGTATTTTTAATATTTAATCGGACATTAAAATAAAAGGAAATATTCACGGGAATGATTAAAATAAAATATATCAGAAATAACTCAGACTCCAAGTCACGAAATTGTTAGTAGTACCCTAGGACCATTAGCATATGTTGTACGTTTTATATCTTTTTGAGCATTTCATCTGAATAGTTAATTTTGCTTATGAACATCAAATGCGTGATTTTATAGTAAAACTCATTTGCTTATGTAATTACTATTCTAGTTGTCCCTAGTTTTATGTAATCTACTTTACAATGAAATAAAACTAGTATGATGTTTGATTGATAATTATGTTTTACTAATCATGTGTAATGAATACAAATCATATCATAGATGAAATATATTGAGATATATCGTATCGAACGTGATCCGTTAGAGAAGTAATACTTCATGGTTCTTAGTCATAAGTATTACTTCCTCAATACTATTTTAGAATCCTTAGACCTTATGTCTCCATTGATTCTAGCATGAATGGAGCCACGTCTTGACTCAGTCGGACGTTACTTTTAATCAAGTAATCAATACGACTGATGATCGGACGTAGTGTCCTATCATGGCTTGAATGTAAGAGGCATTGTAAGGAATTTGTCACTCTCTTATTAGAGAGAGATATCCATGGGCCCCTCGATAGGGAAAGACTGTTTAAATGCATGGCCGTGCTCAAATGTATTTGATAAAGTGGTTATTAAATACTATTTGTTGGAACAGTCTACCTGGAGATCGAGCATAAATACAATTAAGCTTAATAAGGGTGACGACCACCATGCCTTATGCTTAATTAGGATATCGCGAGACAAAGGGATTAAATAGTGGATTGATATTAGGTTCCGTTGTAAATTCATTCACTTTGGGTAGTCACAATGTCCTGATAGGGACCCTTGTGATTTATGAACTCACACTACTACTAAGTGTGTTTTCATTGCCATTGTGATATGAACCTACAGGGTCACATGCATAGACGAGCTAACGAGCTTTATGTCCAGATTCAATGAATCTAGAATGTGTGTAGGTTCATTGTATCTGACATTTATTTTTCTAAGAATAATAAAAAGTTATTATTCGAATTACAGATAAATGAGGGGCATTTTCGGTATTTAATTATAGCTGGGATTACGTGGGAGTTATTATCCGATAAAGACTCCCACTACCAGTAGAAGTCTAGAGGACGTGGGAGTTGAAGACTCCCACTGCCAAAAGAGGTGGATAGGACGTGGGAGTTGTGCTTGAAACAACCTCTCACTCCCTATATAGACTTCTCTTGGCTGAAACCCTAGAATTAATGCTTTCAGCCGAAATACCAAAAAGTCATAGAAAATCATATTTTCTATTATGCTTCTCCCTTTTCTCTCTAACCCCCGAAACTCAGAAAAACGAAGAGCTAGCAATCACTGTTCGTTTCGTCGCGTGGATACTGGTAGAGGGACATTTCGCAAAGGGAAATCCATTGGTGGCAGCAACGCATCCAAGAAACGACGATCTTCCATTCAAGAATCAGATTCTTGAACCTGAAAAGTAAGTTTATGTCTAGATTATTTCGATTCGTTTTGTATGAGCGGATCCTATAGGGGAGGACTAATGGGTGTTTGGAACGAGTTTCCGCCCATGAATCCCTTCAGTGGTATCAGAGCCTTACTCATACGATTCGAATTCAATATTGTTAATCACATCATAACACTATCAATTCCGATTTGGTATGTGTGTGTGTGGAAACAGAAAAGATCGTATCTTTTGTTCAATATATGTGATATTTTCATAAACTGATTTCGTATAATCTGTTTACATGTTTCTGTATATCCTGATATGCATAAACTGTTTTAATTCGATTATATTGCATGAACTGATGTTATTAATCCGATTATTCTGCATAAACTATTTATGTTAATCTGTTAATTCATGAACTGCTAATGTGTGATTAATACGATTATTCTGCATAAACTGTTTCTGTGATTCAGTAATTAATTTGATTAATTCGGTTATTACGCATAAACGGATTGTATGTCTCCTACCGTTAATCTGATTATGTAAGTAAGGAAATTGAGGGGTAACCGGCTAGCGAGACCGCCGTCTGCGTCGCGGCGATTCGTCGTTCCGCTGACCTAAGAATTTGTATACGTACTCGTTATTAATTTTATTGTGCTTTACGTGAATTTTAGTATGGTGAATAGCATGGCCTACTATACCCCTTGTTTTACATATTTTGGGTTGTAATTTTATAATACGGTCTGCGAGCTATTTTTCAATTTTGTAAAATTGTAATCGCTTTCTTAGATTAGCTTTATTGCTTTACATTGAAGGCTGGGAATGCCCATGCAACTATGTAACAAGGCTGGAGGCTGCTGGATCGAAGACTTTATACATGAGATGTATATTGACTTAAGATTGACCCTTGGCTCCCACAAGGCTCGTGGGAGTCATCATAGGATTAGGCCATGCTATCTCACGTTTAATTTTTATGCTTTATATATTGTATGAGATGCTTGTATAATTGTATTACGCGTTTTAATGTCTTATTCAAACCGAACGTTTTAACTAAGTCTTAAAATGCCTACCATACTCTAAGCACTCATTGAGCATGGTTCATCATTTTGTCTGCTTGCCGTTAGGCGAGCGTCCGTCGTTACCCTGACGATTGTCGTTCTATTTACCTAAGACTTTGCAAATGTACTCGGTTTTATTTTATTATGCTTTACGTGAGTTATAGCATGGTGAATAGCATGACCTACTATGCCCCTCTTGTTTTACATTTAATTGGGTTGTAATTTTATAATACGACATGCGAGTCGTTTTTCCTATGATGTAAAATTGTAATTGCTTTCTTAGACTAGTTTTACTGCTTTACATTGAAGGATGGGTATGCCCATGCAATTATGTAACAAGACTGGAGGACGCTGGATCGAAGACTTTATCCATGAGATGGATATTGACTTAGATTGACTCTTGGCTCCCACAAGGCTCGTGGGAGTCATCATAGGATTAGGCCATGCTATCTCACGTTTACCTTATGCTTTATATATTGCTTGAGAAGCTTTTATTTATTGTTTTATGGGGTTTAACAGTTTATACACATTAAATCGTTTTAATTAAGTCTTAAAATGCCTACAATATCCTAAGCACTCCTTGAGCTTGGATCATCATTATGTCTGCTTGCCAAAGCAACAGACAGGTGGTTATCTAAGCAAAAGGAGATGGGAAAATAGTGATTTCCATATGCTTAGATATGGTTCGACTTAACTAGGCTACCAAAATAGTTTTGAGCCTAGGGCAAAAAATGTGAAATAGCCGGGACATATAGATGTCATTCCCATAGGTTGATTTTACTTTAATTATGGGGATAAGCCAAAGCTAACTTATAACTATCGTAAAATGTTATTTTCCACTATTTATCAAGTGTTGAAATTGTGGAAAGGTTTTTGCTCAAAAAACTAATAACTTTGCAAATAATTTAATGTAGATAATGGCAACCAATACATCACACAATTCATTGCGATCCGTCCTTGAGAAGGAAAAACTAAGCGGGACCAATTTCCTTGATTGGGCCCGCAACTTAAGGATTGTCCTTAAGCAGGAAAGAAAGCTATACATTCTTGATACGGACATTCCTGAACAGCCTGCAAACAATGCCCCTAGAGCTGAAAGAGATGCTTGGAAGAAGCATTTTGATGACTCTAACGATGTGACTTGTCTCATGTTAGTCACAATGAGCACTGAGCTTCAAAAACAGTTTGAAGGAGTTGAGGCTTTCCATATGATGGGCCAGCTCAAGGAAATGTTCCAAGAGCAAGCTCGTCATGAAAAATTCCTCACTACTAAGGCGTTGAATAGTTGCAGATGGCACCTTTGTAAGTGCACATGTTCTTAAGATGAAGGGCTATTTTGACCAACTTGAGAAACTTGGGGCTCCCGTAGGTCATGACATGGCCACATATATGATCTTAGGCTCACTCCCACCGGAGTATGACCAATTTATTATGAACTTCAACATGCATGCCATGGAGAAGACCATACACGAAATACACGGGATGCTCAAGCAGGCTGAACTGAACATTAAGATGATCCCTGAAGTCTTAATGGTTCAAAAAGGGAATTTCAAGAAGAAAGGAAAGGGAAAGCCCATGGCCAAGAAAGGCAAAGGCAAAGGCAAAGGCAAAGGCAATGACAAGCCCAAGCCCAAGCCCAAAGCCAAGGCACCAAAGGAAGGGGTTTGCTTCCATTGTGGCAAACTCTATTTGGAAGAGAAGAAAAAGGGAAAAGCCAGTTTGACTGTCTCTCCAGGTATTTATGTTATTGAAATTAACATGTCTGCCTACTTCATGGGTATTAGATACCGGTTGTGGATCTCACATTTGTGCAAATGTGCAGGGGTTCAAAAGGAATATATCACTAGCAAAATGAAAAGTGGACCTGAGAGTAGCGAACGGAGCAAGAGTTGTTGCTATAGCTACCGGGACATTTAATTTAGTTTTGCCAAGTGGCCTTATTATAGAACTGAATAATTGTCTTTATGTTCCAACTTTGAGTAGGAATATTATTTCAGTTTCTTGTTTGGATATTGAAGGTTTTGAATTAAATATTATGAATAAAATTTGCACCATTCATAAAGATCGTATCTTTTATGGAGATGCCTCTTTGATGAATGGGCTTTATATTCTTAACCTCGATGATTCCATTAAAAGGCCCATCTATAACATTAATACTAAAAGGTTTAAATCAAATGACTTAAACCAAACCTACTTCTGGCACTGTCGTTTGGGTCACATCAACGAGAAACGCATATCAAAACTCCATATGAGATATGGACTGGGAAACAACCTAGTTTGTCATTTCTCAAAATTTGGGGATGCGACGCGTATGTAAAACGCTTGTTATCTGATAAACTCGCCCCTAAATCTGACAAGTGTTTGTTTGTGGGATATCCTAAAGAAACCAAAGGATATTACTTCTATCTTCCATCAGAGAACAAAGTGTTTGTTACTCGTAATGGTTCATTCCTTGAAAGTGAATTTATTTCCAAAAAGGATAGTGGGAGTAAGATCCATCTTGAGGAAATTCAAGTTCCCCAAACAACAACTGAACCAACTTTGGAACTTCAAACAAGCTCACGTGCTGATGATGAGCTTCAATCTTTGACACAAGGCCCAAGGAGGTCGAGTCCGGTACATCAACAGCCTAAGAGATATGGATTTCTCGTGACTGATGATCACCAGGTTGAACTGATCGATCAAGATGAACCCACTACCTACAAAGAGGCAATCCGTAGTTCTGAGTCAGATAAGTGGCTGGAAGCTATGGAGTCTGAGATGCAATCCATGTGTGATAACCAAGTGTGGACTTTGGTTGACCCACCCGAAGGGTGTAAGGTCATTGATAACAAATGGTTTTTCAAAAAGAAAACCGACATGGATGGTAATGTACACACTTTTAAATCTCGACTAGTAGTTAAAAGTTATAGACAAGTTCATTGTATTGACTATGACGAAACCTTTTCTCCTGTCGTTATGATACAGTCTATTAGGATTTTACTTGCCATAGCTGCATATTATGACTATGAAATATGGCAAATGGACGTTAAGACTGCGTTTCTTAATGGAAATCTTCTCGAGGAAGTGTATATGACACAACCTGAGGGGTTTGTTGATCCATCAAATCCTAGCAAAGTGTGTAAGCTTCAAAGGTCCATTTATGGATTGAAGCAAGCATCTCGAAGCTGGAATCGTCGCTTTGATGAACGTATTAAAGAATTCGGTTTCATAAAAAACGAAGACGAGCCTTGTGTTTATAAGAAAGTAACTAATAATGCAGTATTGTTCCTTGTGCTTTATGTGGATGACATCTTACTGATTGGAAATGACATCCCCACATTACAAAGCGTAAAAGCTTGGTTGGGGAAGTGCTTTTCCATGAAAGACTTAGGCGAGGCTACATACATTTTGGGTATAAGAATCTATAGAGATAGATCTAACAAAATGATTGGACTAAGCCAGAGTGGATACATTGACAAGGTACTGAAACGGTTCACTTTGCAAGACTCCAAAAAGGGATTCTTGCCCATGTCACATGGCATCAAACTCAGCAAAACTCAAGGACCTTCCACAAAGGAGGACCAAGATATTAGTAGTGCCCTAGGACCATTAGCACATGTTGTGCGTTTTATTATCTTTTGAGCATGTAATTGAATAGTTAATTTTGCTTTTGATTATCAAATGTGTGATTTGATAGTAAAACTCATTAGCTTATGTAATTACTATTCTAGAAGTCCCTAGTTTTATGTAATGCTTAATTACTATGAAATAAAAACTAGTATGATTGTTGATTGATGATCTTGTTTTTACTCGATCATGTGTAATGGATACAAATCACATCATAGATGCAATATATAGGGATACATTGTATTGGGACGTGATCAGTCGAGAAGTAATACTTCATGGTCTTAAGTCATAAGTATTACTTCCTCAACACTATTTTAGAATCCTTAGACCTTATGTCTTCATTGATTCTAGTATGAATGGAGCCACGCTTTTGACTCAGCTCGGACGTTACTTGTATAGAGTAATCAATACGATCGATGGTCGGATGTAGTGTCCTATCATAGCTTGAATGTGAGAGACATTGCAAGGAAATTGTCCCTCTCTATTATTAGAGAGAGATATCCATGGCCCTCGATAGGGAAAGACTGTTTAAATGCATGGCCGTGCTCAAATGTATTTGATAAAGTGGTTATCAAATGCTATTTGTCGAAACAGATCTACCCGGAGATCGAGCATAAATACAATTAAGCTTAATAAGGGTTACAACCACCATGCCTTATGCTTAATTAGGATATCGCGAGACAAAGGGATTAAATAGTGGATTGATATTAGGTTCCGTTGTATATTCATTCACTTTGGGTAGTCACAATGTCCCCGCTAGGGACCGCTTGTGATTTATGAACTCACACTACTACTAAGTGTGTTTTTCATTGCCATTGTGAGATGAACCTCACGTGGTCACACGCATAGACGAGCTAACGAAGCTTCATGTCCAGATTCAATGAATCTACAATGTGTCTAGGTTCGTTGTATCCCGACATTCACTACGAAAAATAATAAAGTGTTTATTAATTGAATTAGAGATAGGGGCAATTTCGGTATTTTACCCATATTTGGGATTACGTGGGAGTTATTATCCGATAAGGACTCCCACTACCAAATGAAATTCTAGGGAACGTGGGATTCCCGAGACTCCCACTACTGAGAGAAGTTGAATAGAGGTGGGAGTTGTTCTAGTAACTGAACTCTCACACTCTATATAAGATCTCTTAGCCGAAAACCTAGATGACTAATGTTTTTCAGACTGAAATAATACATAGAATCGAAAACCGTTTTCTATTCTTGCCTCTCATTTTTCTCTCTAATTCCCGAATCTCGTAAAACGAAGAGCTAGCAATCGCCGCCGTTTCGTCGCTGATACCTGGGTAGAGGGACTTTCCGCAGAGGGAGATCAATCGGTAGCGAAAGATCCGATCCAAGAAACGTCATCCTCCATTCAAGAAGTAGCTTCTTGAATCCTAAACGTAAGTTTTTCTTGCTCGTTTTCGAATTGTTTCATATGAGCGGATCCTTCAGGGGAGGATCCATGGGTGTTTGGAACGAGTTTTCGCCCATGAATCCCTTCACAAGAGCGCATGAGTAAGATCACATATGCTTCAGCCATTGGGTCTATTATGTATGCTATGATATGCACTCGCCCTGATGTCTCGTTCGCTTTAAATATGACTAACCTGTTAGAGGAATAACCGAGTCATACACATAAGCGCAGCGGAAATAACTTTGACCCACCTCTATCAGGATCTTTCACGAGTAAGTACCTACGACTATGGGATAGTGTTTTACCTTATATGGATGCTAGAATGGGCTGAAACGCTTTCAGCGATTTGTTGTATACGAATCGGAACACCACGCTTGCGAGGCTCCATCTCTTCCGGTATCCACTCGATCTTCCGGGAGATGGTCTTCTACTTTGCTTGGGTGCTAGCCAACGCCTTGTAGAAGCTTTGAAGACACTCTTCAATGGATGGAGTATGAACGACCTTTTCAAGAACAAGAAACAAGCTTTCTAACTTCTTTTTCTATTAGCAAAAATGCAAGAAAAAAGTCCAGAAATTTGTCTTGTCTTTTTTCTCTCTAAAACTCACTTTTTTCTCCTTTCTCTTAGCTTCAAAAGGCTGGAGAAAACTGATTAGAATGATAGGAAAAATCTGAATTTTTTCGTCTAGTCTATCAAGAGAGAGTGGGGTGAGATAATGGGGAAGTGGGAGATCATGGAGAGAATTACTCCTCCACTCTCTCCACCACTTCAACCACCATCAAGAGGGGCTGAATTTATGTCTAACATTCCAGCCATAAGGTCGGGTCCAAACGGGTCGGTCGGCCCAATCATATTGGTCGGCCCAACCCGATTAAGGGCCCAATCCAATCCCGCCCGCCCAATCGGGAATTGGCGCACCTTAGATTAAATGTACTCCAACAAGCCCAATCAGGTTGATCTATGAGTGCGACTCCAAGAGGTATCCATGATGTTGGCCGTGACATCATATGTCACAGGTAATGAGAGGTATCTAGCAACGCATCATTACCCCCATCCATAAATATCTCGGTGATTTATCATAATCACAACATTTGACATTTGTAGTTAAATCCTTTTGTCCTTGATATCTAGATTGAACACAAGTCATGGAAAAAGTCACACTTGTATTGTCCAATCTTTTAGTTTCTTGATTCGCGAGTAGACTAATCAAATGACATCAATATCATATACTCGATTCACTTGTTCATGGCCATGAATTAGTCATACTCCATCAAGGGGCCCAAGATATCGCCTCCCTGCTATATAGGAGGGACAAATCCTTTCGCATCCCACTCATCCTCGAACAAGATTCGTGGTATACCCAATAAATGCCTTTATTGCTCACCCCAGCTACGGATAGCGTTTAACATTATCAAAGCATAACACTAGCCATGCAAGAACTCTTGTGAGACCTCAAGTCGAAGGATCTCATATACAACCCAGTCAAAATTTTTTGAGAAACACCGTTGACTATTATATAACAACCCATGGTGTGTTTCTCATGTCGGGTCTGTCCAGTATAATGATTCCCTAATCATATATACCCATGTGACGATCCGATATCTTATATCAATCACTACACATACTAGTCTTGCGCATTATTATTGTCCTCGAAGATTCCATAATAATGTTCGACTAGGGACGTTTCAGAATAGTATCTCATAACAATTATGAATACTATTCTAAGGACATATTATTTATTTATGTTGTTAAGAACGCAGAAACATAATGAATAATACTGGAATTAATTGCCTTTAATTCATCAAAATGAAAATTACATTAATACGGTACAATAATCTCTCACTTGCACTAAAGACCCAAATTACAATAAATGGTCTTTAGGGCATACTATTGACTGTCTCTAAAGATCAGCCCTCCAGATATCGGATACCCATGGAACTAGTGTGACGATCATGCTGCTGCTGCGACAGTGGCTTTGTCAGTGGATCGGCGACATTGTCTGCCGAGTCTACTCTACATATATGCACATCACCTCTCTCTATAATCTCGCGGATTAGGTGAAACCGCCGTAGTACATGTTTGGACCTCTGGTGAGATCTAGGTTCCCTAGATTGTGAAATAGCCCCATTGTTGTCACAATAGAGGTCTATCGGGTTCGCAATACTAGGAACCACATCAAGGTCGGAAATAAATTTCACGATCCAAAGCTGCCTCCTTAGCTGCTTCACAAGCTGCTATGTACTCAGCCTCTGTCGTAGAATCTGCTATGGTTGATTGCTTTGAAGCTGCGCTGACTCACGGCACCTCCATTCAAGTTAAACACATATCCCGGTGCGATCGGAAATCATCTCTGTCGGTTTGGAAACTAGCATCGGTGTAACCCGATTTACAACGAGCTCATCCAGCCCTCCATAAATCAAGAATGTATCCTTAGTCCTTCGTAAGTACTTGAGGATATTCTTGGCTGAGATCCGATGGCGTTCACAGTAATTAGGCTAGTATCTGCTACGTAATGCTTAAAGCAAAGCGAGACATGCGGGCGAGTACATATCATGGCGTACATGATTGATCCTATAGCGAAGCATAAGGGAATCTCTTTCATGCGTTCTAATTCGGCGGGCGTTTTAGAACAACTGTTCCTTTGACGAAACAGTACCATGTGCCATAGGACAAAGTCCTTTCTTAGACTCTTGCATGCTAAACCGCTTTAGCACCTTGTCTATATATGTACTCGACTTAGGCCAATGAGTCTCACGGATCTATCTCTATAGATCTTGACTCCCCAGAATATAGGCGGCCTCGCTTTAAGTCTTTCATAGAGAAACACGTACTCAACCAAGCCTTTACAGGACTTTAAGGTTGGTATGTCGTTTTCCAATGAGTAGTATGTCATCTACATACAAAACCGAGAATACAATTGAGCTCCCACTAACCTTTTTGTAAACACAGAGGCTCATCCTCATTTCTAATGAAGCGAAACTCACGGGACGGCATCATTAAAAGCGGATGTTCCGGCTTGAGAAGCTCTGCTTGAGTCCATAAATGGATCTACGAAGCTTACATACTTTTCCGAGCATTCTCCGGGTGACAAAACCTTAGGTGTGTCATATACACATCCTCATCAAGTTTTCCATTAAGGAAAGCGGTTTTGACATCCATTTGCCGATTTCGTAGTCATAGTAAGCTGCGATAGCAAGCAAAATCCGAATGGACTTGAACATAACTACGAGGGGAAAAAGGTCTCATCATAGTCAATACCATGAATTTGTTTGAAACCTTTTGCGACAAGTCGCCCCTATGCGTTTGTACATTCCCTTCCATGTCGGTTTTAATCTTAAAAACCCATTTGCACCCTATGGGAGTTACCCCTTCGGGTGGATCAGCAAGATCCGGACTTGGTTTAGTGTACATGGAGTCCATTTCGAGATCTCATGGCCTCAAGCCATTTCTCGGGAATCTAGGGCTATTAATTGCTGTTTGTAGGTTGAAGGTTCATCGTGATCCACAAACATAACATCACCATGTTACGTTATGAAAAAATCCAAATTTTTACGGAGGTGGACGACGAACTCTACCGGACTCTACGCAATTCTTGTGTTTCTTGAGCTGAGTCTTTGTTTGCATAGCTGTTTGTGCTTTCTTTGCACAACAACTTGTGAGTCTGTTCATTTTCCATCTGCATCATTAGTGCTAGTTTGAGAGTCCGGAACTTCGATAGAGTTCTACACTACTCCCACTTGTGTTTCTAGAAACAAATTCTTTTTCTAGAAAGACTCCCGTACGAGCAACAAACACTTTGTTCTCGTTAGGGATATAAAAGTAGTATCCTTTAGTTTCCTTAGGATAACCTACAAATATGCACTTTTCGATTTTGGAGCCAGCTTTATCGGAAGTCGAGCGTTTCACAAACGCTTCACAACCCCAAATCTTGAGGAAAGACAAAGCTGGGACGCTTCCCGAGTCCCATAACTCGTATGGTGTCTTTGCAACTCGGTTTAGATGGAGCAGCGGTTAAGTGTTAAAGCTCGTTTGTCTCTAGTGCGTGTCCCCAAAAGGAATTGGGCGAGGCTCGTGTGACTCATCATAGAACGAACCATATCTAATAAGGTTCCGTTCCTCCTTTCAAATACACCATTCCATTGTGGAGTAAAGTGGAGGAGAAAGTTGTGAAACGATTCCACAAGCTTTTAGATAGTCAGCAGAATTCTTGACTCAAGTATTCTCCTCCTCGATCGGATCGAAGAACCTTAATACTCTTGCCAAGTTGGTTTTCTACTTCTAGTTTAAACTTAGCAAATGCTTCGGATTTGTGTTTCATCAAGAACACATATCCATACCCTACCGAAGTCATCGATGCAAAGGTAATGAAGTAGAGGTAACCACCCCTTGCATGTATATTTAAAGGGCCACATACATCACTATGTATTAGTCCTAATAAAGCATCGGCTCTCTCACCTAGCTTAGTGAAAGGTGATGCTGTCATCTTACCCAACAAACAGGATTCACATCGATCATAAGACTCGAAGTCAAATGATTCCAATAGCCCATCTTTATGGAGTTTGGATATGCGATCTTCGTTTATGTGGCCTAAGCGACAATGCCAGAGGTATGTAGGATTAGAATCATTAGTTTTAATCCTTTTGGTATTTATATTTAAGATTGGCATATCAAGATTTAAAACATATAGACCATTAATCAAAGAGGCGCTTGCATAAAACATATTATCCAGAAATAACGACAATCGTTGGTTTTTGATCGAATTCTCAAAACCTTTCTTGTCCAAACAAGAAATTGAAATAATATTCTTAATTAAACTAGGTACATAGAACAGTTTTCTAAACCCAAAACAAGCCCTGAAGGCAAAGTAAAAGTACAAGTCCCCTACAGACTGAGTCGCAACACGTGCTCCGTTGCCAACTCGTAGTTCCACTTCACCCTTTGCCAACTCTCTACTCTTTTGCAGTCCCTGCACATTAGTACAAATGTGAGAACCACATCCGGTATCAAATACCCAAGAAGTAGTTGTATTTAAATTGATATCAATCATATTAACATCAACAATTCTCAAATTAGAGGGAGTTAACTTCCTATTTCCTTCTCGGAAGTCCTCAGCATATTCAACAATTCAGGCAATGGCTTGTCAATTTCATTCATATGATAATTTAGAATGAACCGATCGAATGATTCGAGCAACGATTGCAAGATCAAATCAGGGCCGACAAACTTCTGTCCCAAAGGAAACCCCCAGCTTTTTCAAGGTTTTGAACATAACCTATCATCTTAAGAACGTGAGTTCCTACCGGCATTCCTTCAGTATATTTTGCACCGAAAGAGAGATTTTGACACATCGAATCTCTCCTGGCGCGCTTGTCCCTGATATAGTTGCTTCAGGTGAGCCAACATTCTCATAAGCCCATATGTCCTCATGTTGCTTCTGAAGCTCAGAGTTCATGGTGACAAGCATGAGGCTAGACACATCTAAAGCATCACTAACATGCTTCGATAAGCGGCTCATCGCCGTCAAGCGCGAGCCTCGGTATAGCAGAATAGGCTTTTCCAAGACATACAGCTTTCTTTCATGCTTGAGAACAATTCTCAAGTTCTGAACCGATCGAGAAGTTAACTCCTCTAATTTGTCCTTCTCAAGGACGAAATCTAATGATAGTGTTTGGTTTGAATTAGCCATTTTCTACAACAAAAAATATGCATATACAAAAGTAAGTACCGATTAAAATCATTATTAGGTCTTTATCTTTTAATGATTTCTCCCACTATTTTCTTCGAGTGAATAACCCTCAATATCAACTCCGAAAGTTCGTTAACTTTCTAGCGGGCCAAGATCCATATTTCACCTCGTTCGAGTCACCTTTGGTGATCGCCCCAAAACTTAGTTATTTAGGTAGGCAACATTTGCCAATTACATCAAATTATGTAATTCTTGGTTAGTTGAGTGAATAACATTTATTCAAGCGTATCATTATACACTTTTCTCAACTCTTTGCCTCTAGATCCTCAATCCATTTATTGAGATAATCCAGATTAATTAGGACCACTAAGTTTTAGCGGCGGGATATCACAACTTATCTTTCGCGCCTCACCTGGATAGACAGTATGCATGACTTTGGCATGTCCCATACTACCTGTCGATCTAGGCCTTGACGAGGGCCAAACTAAGGAAGGCACTAATTAATATTTTAAATGAGGGATTTTGTTTTTAACAATCTCACCAGAAAAGCATAAATAAAACAGTTTATGCTCATATACATATGCATCCAATACATAAAATAAAATGCAATAGTAATCGCCATATCCTATTCGGTTTTTCCAAGCCAATGGAAAAACCGTGAAGTCAATCTAAGGGTGTAAAAAGAAAATTACATTAATTTCTATTCTACACCGCCTTGACCTTCGACTGGTTGCCTCCAAATCTTCATCATCTCAGTCTGTACCTTCTCACAATCTAGAATTACAAAATTTCTATGAAAACCTCGAGTTACATTCGAGGGATATTCAAAGGAAAAATTACAACTTTTGATATTTAAAAGGCACGATACTGCAGATCGTATTATAAAATAAAACCAACGGGTAAAGGCGATTACTATGCATCATGCTCAATTAACATAACAACTTATGAAAAATAATGAGCAAAACAAGAAATGAACATTTCATATTCTGCTGAGTTTCAGTTGGCCAGACCGCCATT
This sequence comes from Vinca minor, assembly GCA_026122235.1. Classification (NCBI taxonomy): domain Eukaryota; kingdom Viridiplantae; phylum Streptophyta; class Magnoliopsida; order Gentianales; family Apocynaceae; genus Vinca; species Vinca minor. The sequence continues at coordinate 846,580 of JAOCZM010000197.1, forward strand.
GTCTCGGTCGACAAAAAGTATTCGAGAGTACTTTCGGTCGACCAAACAGTACGCTCGGTCGGCCGAAGACCAACTCCCGGATGGGCCGAAGACCAACTCGCTGATCCGAACCTCAATACCATTTAGTTATCGTCTTGCCTCGGTCGGGACCCAGAAGATGATCGCGATCGGCCGAAGTGGACCGAGAGTTTTTCCACTTTTGAATGACTTCAAAAGCTGGAAATTCTCAACAGATATACATACAAAAAGCTGAAAAGCATGTCATACATGTTTTAACAACATTTCTAGCAATCCAAAGGCATGCATAACATAGATTCAAAATCTCATAAAAACACTATAGCACATTAAA